>PVKM010000571.1:0-102170 GCA_004027735.1 Carollia perspicillata
AAAGCACTTATTCTAATCTATTATTTTTAATTTATAAAGTCAGTGCCTTTGACTATACCTAAGGATATAAGCAACAGGAACAGAGAAGAGAGTCTTACTGTTTGAATCCTCAGCACCTAGAGAAGTCCTGGTACGAGTGCTCCGTGTTCTTTGACTGAATGACGATGTGGATGATTTTAATAAAATCATTGCCTTGGTCAAGTGAGTGCTGTGAAGGAGTTCTGAGGCATGTTTTGTTCGAAGACAGTTTCTGCCTTGCCTTGGAAAAAAGACAGCTGGAGTGAGCCGAAAATGGGAAGCCAAGGTTTTAAGGCTTCTGGCTCTGTACTGCCCCCTATAGAGAAGCCTGAACTATGTCAAGTAAGGCTTATTTAACATTCTTGGACTGGCACACTTAGAGTAAACACACGCTCTAGGGCACAAAAGTGGACAGTCACTGCAAAAGGCCTCGGAAGTGTTGAGAAATGTTTCAGCACAGGATTCAAAACAACCCTCTTCATAGGTGACTCCCAGCTGCCTTTACTTCTTGCGCTGCCTCGTGCCACAGCCCCATAATTCACATGTTCATTTCTTTCCTGAGATGTGAAATGTACATTTGAAGGAGGCCTTTAGCTCAAGTCGGAACCATGTCTGAACCCAGCACCGGAAAGATACTGGTAAGTCATGTCATTCTTTTGCTCAGAACTCTCCAGTAGCACACCATTCCTTTCAGAGAAAATCCAAAGGCCTTACAATGGCCCCCAGAGCCTATGATCTCTCTCTCTGCCCTTCTCTCTTTACCTCTCAATTCATCTCTCCTGTTATCCCCCCCGCCCCGGCCTCACTTGGCTTCAGTTCTACGTGCGGCCTACATTTCCCTAACCACACTCCCACCTGGGGGCCTTTGCACTGACTGTTTCCTCTGCCTGGAGCCCAGTTACCCCAGATGTGCCTTCAGATGTTTACACAAATGTCATCCCAGTGAGGCCTACCCTGGGCACCCTATTTAAAATGATGACCTGCTGTCCCTTCTCCTACAGACTCTCAAATCCTGTCGTCTTTCTTTACTTTTATCCCTATAATGCTCATCTGTTTCTAACATATCAGAGAATTTAGTCATATGTTTATTATGTAATATTTATATCCAGCTACTAGAATATAAGGCCCAGAAAGGGAGGGATTGCCTGGCTAGTATAGCTCAGTGGATTGAGCACGGACTGGGAAGCGAAAGGTAGGGGATCTCTTTCTGTTGTTAGCATTGCTGTTTTCCAAATGGGAGACTGTTGCCTGGCTTACAGCAGTCACTCAATAAATAGTCGTCTATTGATTAAGTGATTAATTAAATAGTTGTCTATTAATTAATTAACATTAATTAATCCTTGTCGTCTTTTCTGTGCTAGACCTTGTCCATGGTGGAAACCCCCTGGTCTGCCTGACTGGTGACTTTCTAACAGTTTATTCAGCCCAGGATCTGTGATGTTCTTGCCCCCAACAAGGCACTTGGTGCCTTTCCTTAGACTTATAAGGTGATACCAGAAAAATTGACCAGTAGTTGCTCTGCAAAATTCCCACATTTGGGGACCATACTTAAGTCATCCTCATTCTGAATAGCCTCAGAGTACAAATGTTTCCATTCTTAGTTATTTTTTCTTCAAAGAACTTACTTTCTCACTGTAATCCTTGGCCTATCAGGAACCTAATTCCTAGCACTCAGGTGTATTTTTGTGCATTGCAACATACCATAAAACTGATTTGAACAAAGAGGCTGGAGCCTGAATTTAAATCGGATATCCATCAGTTGACGAGATCAAAGGGAACTTAAATGAGCCCATTTCCTGCACAAAATTCAGGGCAAATTGTGGTGAGTCAGGGTGTCTAACTTTTTAATACACTGGTTTTTATTTGGCAGATAGGAATTAGGCTTGTGTTCATTCTCATTTCCAGAGCAACGTTATAATTTGCTCAGCCATAGTAACCTAACAGCTTGTGCTAGGGGTCACAGACCAGGCTGGAGCAGCCAAGCCTGCCCTGCTCTCACACACGGAGGCAGGCAGCAGAGTCCTCCCTGAGAACCTTCAGAGATGTACTTTCCATTAACTGACTTGTCAGGTGCCAGGAACCTAGTCTCCGAAAGAGAAGAGTCCTTCTATGTCGGTACGTTTTTTCCAGTCCCCTCCCCTCTGCCTCATAACTTACGTGATGCAGCAGCTCTAGGCTTTGAGAGAGACCTGTTCATAGGGGTGGTGGGCGGTCTGGGGATGGCAATGTGAAATGTAGTTTAAGAAACCAATGAATTCCTTTGGAGTTTTTGGGGGAACATTTTCCATAACATAAGAGAAGAATAAATGGCTACAAGACTTTGATTTCACTGGGTATATACTGAGATATGAAATAAAATAACTGACTAGGTAGGTACTGAAAATTTAAATGAGTTATTTTAAGATTGTTTCACCAACTACAAGCAGTTCAAAAGTGAACCCTTCTCTTTTCCAAGTTGTCATTCCTCATGAACAGAGGAGAGGGAGGGATGGGGCTTGGGACCTGGGAGTGGAGCCAGAAGTATTGGAGGGAAAAGGTGAGAATGCTGGTTTTCTACCCTTAGTATATTCCAGGAAGACCCACTCCCTTCCCCCTACCACGTACACACAAAGAGCACAGAGTCACAAAGCAAGCTGGCCTTCCTATGAAATCCATTTCCTCCTTGGGACCTGTGGTCTGACATAGATGTGGGACAATCCCTAAGATCTACTCTAGTTACTTGATGTCAGGGAAAGTAAAGGAGTGGAGCCCAAAGAGGTTAAGTCTGATGCCGGGATCGCAGACTGGACTCGCAGCACACCTGGTGCTCACCGACATTTCTTACACAGATACGCTCCCCTCACCCAGGTCGCATACCCAGGGCACAAACTCACTCCCAAACAGCTGTGTCTCCGTCTCGTCTGCTTTTGGCTATGGCTGTTCTCCTTATCCGTGTTCACGTGCATCCACCCATTCATTCAGTCAACGTTTTTTAAAAGCATGTATTCACCCAGCACCTGCTTGCAGGGGCTGGTATTCTCGCCCTCACTCACAAATAGAGACAAGCAGAATTTATCACTTTTGGGGGAAAAATAATGGTTCCCACCCAATCTGTTAAACAGGGTGAGCAGAAGGACAGTCTTCAACTGGCAATGAAGGCAACTGGATTGCTGTGCAGAATCTTCCACTACAGCTGTGTGACCTTGGGCAAGTCACCCTTCTTCTCTGGCCTCGCCTTCCCTTTGTGTGAAATGAGGGTCTTAGTCCAAGATAGGTGATCTTTAAGTTTCTTTCTCATGTTCACATTCTCCAACTCTCTGATGCTTTAATAAACAGGCCCTGTATGCAGTATTTCTGGGGCCGCATCAGAAGCTGGCTTGAACCTATGAAATGGTGTAGCGCTTGGCTATCAGTATAGGCCTGTCTGGTCTTCACACTCCAGAACTTCAGAGGCAGGTCGTGGTAAAAGTGATTCACAGCACAGCAAAGGAAGCAGGAAAGGGAGGGGACAACAGTGGTGGCTTCCTATCCTCCCTGATGGGGAGGGAAGGGGAAGCCAGCAGGTAGAGGGGAGAAGGCTGCCTTTGGGACCTTCTCAGTAGTGTACAGTCCAAGGAACCGGTTAGCAGTACACACCTTTACAGGGGCTTTGTCAAGATTTTTTTCCTGTGTGTTAAAAATGGGTCACAGTCCAATACAATCAGCTGGAAAAATCACCGGACGAGCCCTGAGAACCTCACTGCTGGGCTTGTACCAGCAACGTATTTGGATTTCTGAAAAGTCGGGCGTCTCCTCACAGTGTCCAGTGTGGGGCTTGGAGTCTCGTCTCTTGTGCTCCCAGTACCTGAGGAAAACTTTGATTGCCGGATAGACTCCTGGTCAAATCCACTCCCAAATCCCAAGACTCCCAGACATTGTCCCTTGTCCCTTCAGTACACAGGAGTAAGTGTGCTCCCTGAGGACAAGACACAGCCTGGCAACTTATGCTGAGCGCAGGCCTCAGTCACCTGCCCAGTGGCGGCTGCTGCCCGGGGGGGGCCCCTTCCCCCTCAGACTCTCACCGTGGGGGCAGTGGCTGGTGCACCTGTGCCAATGTGTTTGTGGAGCAGCAGGTTCAAGGGACCAGAGAGAGGACTTGATTTTCCTTCCTAGAGCCATCTGATTCAAAGTAGCTCCCGTTTCTTGCGGTTAATATATCTGGGCAAGGAAAAGGGAGCTGAGCAGGAACAGGAGGGCGCTGACCAAGAAGTACAAAGGCAGAAGGAAATAAGAAAGAGAGCAGAGCCCAGCTCAGGCACAGGTGGTTGGCAGCTCCTCAAAACACCACGTGGAAAACTGCCCCCTGTGTGGTTGCCTAGGTTTCCTCTCTGTGGAGTCCAGGACTGACGTGGTTCTGCGGGGCAGCAGACACCAGCCTCTCCTTGGGGAGGCGGCCCTGCACAGAGGAGGCAGTTGCTCGGGTAGCTGAGGCGATTCGCGCAGCCTGGAATCCCCGGCCCCACAGTGTCTAAAGGGAGAATGCAGAGAGAGAACAGGTCAGGATTCACGATGATGGGACCCCTGTGGAGAGTGCATCCCTATACCAGAGCTGGATCTTGGAAGCGGCCAGTACCCCAAACTCAGTGTTGTATGGTCTTCGCTCGCCCTCTGGTGGTGTGAGGCGGTGACTGCAACGCTTTCCCACCCCGGGATGCTTGGAGCATCAAAGACAGGCCTCCTAACCTTTAGGTCCTCCAAATCTGGTCTCCACTCAAGATCTAGAGGAAATCGAAAATCCCATTTCAGAAACCTTTGTCCACTTGCATTCTATCATTCTGTAATGCTTCCAACAGGTTAAAATAAACATTGTTTAAGGGTCAAACGGCAGAAAACAAACCGGAGAAATTTGTTTCATCGAATTATTTGAAGCAATGACTTAAAACAGAATGCTTATCTGTAAACAGCAGGTTGTTTTCCATCTACAATCAATAATAATAACCACTACTGTATCACCTATCTTTTCTTTGCCTGATTGATACAGACAACTAACTACAAAACTCCATGTCACAAATGCAGTGAGGGAGACGCGAGAGGGTTATGTACTGTGTGGCAGATTGCAGTGTGCGCCGGACAGCCCCACAGAGCCAGACAAAGCCAAGGCTCCAGTCCGTGGGTTCGCGTGGTTTCCCGCTGCACTTCACTGTCTGCAGAAGGGACACATGAGGTCACTTAGATATATGTTTCTGCACGGGATTAATTGCTACTTATAGATGGCTGGGCAATGCTATTATAATACTATTTTAGATGTGACATTTTAATAAGAACTTCTGTTGTCACTAATCATTCTTTCTTATTTAATACCTAACATCTGTTGATTGCTTCCTCTACACCAGTTATTGTTCTAAGAGCTTTACATAATCAAAGCACATTGATTCTACTGTTTTATCCTCCCCATGTTCCACATAAGGAAACTGAGGCACGAAATAGCTAAAGAATTTCCCCAAGATAGTGCGTGTATATACTACACTTATGTGATATAAAGCTCCTCAGTATCATCCCTCACTACTTCCCTGTGCCAGAAACCAGCTTATTTGCAGGGGATCTGGGGAGGAGTGCAGTGCTTTGCAAGAGCAGGGGGAAGCTGACTTGCTGTGCGTAGGAAAGGACTGAGTCTGAAAGAAAGTGGGGTGGAGAGCACGTGTTGGCAGGGTGTTGGCTGAGCAAGAGAGGATCCGGAAACAGAAAAATCAGGATCCAGCGAGGTGGGACCCTACCCAGGGAAATGGCCCTGTGAGAAGAGGATAGGGTGCCCATGGTGCACTTTGTTGCAAAGAGAAATTTAGTAAGTGGATTTCTGAAGTTACTCGCTCGTTGTATGGTGTGCAGCACAAACCTTCTCTATGAAAACTTCAGTAAATTTTACACTGATTACTAATACTTGCTGTCAGGAACCTGAGTTTTCTTTAGGTTCGGGTACTCAAAGACAATGATAGAACCTTACCAATCAACTGCATTATAATCTGAAATGCTCCCGTGGATTCTCAAAAGGAAAAAGTATCGATGTCAGATCAATATAGTCATTTCTTACCAGGAGCTTGAAAGACCAGGAAAAAGACCTTTCTTATCAGGTCAGCTCAGAAAGCAGTCTCTGGTGTTGTAGTGGAGACGAGACTGGGCAGGATTCTCCGCCCTTGAGGTTCACAGTCCTACCAAATCGTAATGCCTCCCTTATAAGTGAATACACCTGCAAGTGCCTTTCTTATTATAATAGTTTTCAGTGGATTTCTTAGAATGTTATATGCGCAGGACCATGTCATCTACAAATAGAGACTTTGCTTATTTCCAGTCTAGATGCTTTTACCTTCTAGGATTTCCCTTGATTCTTAAAATGTCCACTTCTCTTATACAATCCATCTGTTCTTGCATGATGCGTACCTCTTCCATGAGAGCTCCAAGAATTATTCAGTTCTCAGTCCGATAATCCCAACATCCCTGCTGTGTAAGAACAGGCTTCTAATGCTTGTTTTGTCTTCCAGACTGTGCACTTTGTCTTCCAGTGTGCCTTGCAGTTCTTGTTGAATTGGACACGATACCCCACTGGACTGGGTAGAAGAAACTCCAGCGAATGGGCCTACAATGGTGGGCAGTGATGTGGACAGGGAGGGGGAATGTTCTGTAATCTTACGATCGGGTCTTTTAGTGACCATGGGCCCCTGGGATGTGACCTTCACAGCTGCTTCTCAGTCTTCCTCCCCCTACCCCCACTCAGGTTAAGACAGGAAGGCTAGAGGGGGCTGGTGTTGCATTACTTCCCTTACCCCATTTGGTCAGCCTCTGGTAAAACCCAATGTGGTCTGGCTGTAGCAAAATACTTGTGGCTTCCTTTGAGGCCAGGCTTTTGATAAGAGCAGACTTGGGGGCAGGGGGCATATTTCTGAATGATTACTACCCCCTTCCCTGCTGGAAACGCAAAGACATTTTTCTCTAAGTCACTGTGAGAACCTGGTGTGCCCCCAGCCTGACCACGTTTTAAATTATTTAGTTCACGCCCAGACTGTCAATTACCCTTTAAATTAGTCCCAGTTGCTGCTCCGTGGTTTCCCCTCCCCGTAAAGAGTGATTTTCTTTATTTGCCTCAGGTGTTCAGGGTGGTAGTTTTGTCTTGTGACTTCAGTTCTTTCATGGATCAAATAACCATGGATTTTCAGTTTTTCAGCTTTTTTCTCTGTTGTTAAGATGGAAGTTATGATTTCCAAGGTTCCTACATGTTGAACTAGAAACCAAAAATCTCCCATTTTGTTTTTTAAGAAACTGCCAAAATATTTTCCAGACTGGTTATATTGGGTTGGCCAAAATGCCCTTTTAATTTTTTTCTGTAAAATAAAAGACATTTTTCATTTTCACCAGTAACTTCATTGATTTGGATATTTTGAGTATGCTGGCTGTATCCCGTGTGGTATAATGTTGCTTGTTCTCAGTTCAATGGCTCTCAACTTCAACTGGTGCCGTGAGCATCGTCCAGCAAGAAATCTCGAGCACGAAACTTCACAAACCACTTCTGACACGTTCGATCAGTCACAGCACCTTCCCCCCTCACTACACAGATCCTTTGTTTCCGTTGTTTTTCCCTTTCCTGAAATAATAAAGTGTATGCCGAGAATGCTGTGTATTTTCTTCCATCTTCAGTATTAGATTAACTACACAAAAAGTGACCAATTTTGGGAAGTTTTTTTAATGCACTCTGATATGACGGCTGTCACAGTACGATCTAACAGAATCGTTTTGAATGAAGTTAAAGACAACTAAGCACTACTGGAGCCATCTTATGGGAAAAAACAAATGAACTTTTCAGCCAATCAAATACAAAAAAAAACTAACCTGCCTCAAGTCTATCCTTTTGCATAGCATTTAGATCACAGCAAACACCAAGTCAAAAAAACAAACTAGTCTGTTTGCATGTAAGGCATAAAGCATACCTGAAATTGGTGTTTCCCCAAACTGTACTCAGCAGTGGATTACCTACACAAGACTGCTGTATCTGTATGTACTATGTAGTACTTTGTGACTTATTTAAACCAGGAGCAATGTAATTTCCTTAGCACATTTTAACAGCATCAATGCAATCATTAAGTGATGCTTCAGAAACTGATTAGCATACCATGTGAGGTATTATAAATGAAAACAAGATTCTTATCACACTGTGGTCAGTATCACATTCGTTGATAGGTTTGACATAAAATCACTGTTTGGTGCTACTAAGAAAAATTGGATCCAGACCTACTGTTCTCACTAGGAATCAGACTGAAGTATCAAAACGTTGTCCGAGTGGCTAGTGGAAAAGGAATATGGGTGCATATGTGAGAGTGTCAATAATGACAGTCTGTAAGTAGCAGTGTTCACATTTTTATTGAGTGGTATAAAATATACGTGGTTGACACTGTTACTTTCATTTGCAAATGGCAGAGTTGGGAAGCAAAAAACCTGTACTTGATTTTTTAATCAAGATTATCTGTTATCAAATTACTCACATCCAGGCTTCTGCAGGTCTGAAATTTTCTCTCCACCAGACAGGAGGTATGTAGTGAGAATTCAGTTGATAACATTTTATTTAAATTAAAAAATAAAGAATAAAAAAAGAACCAGCACAGTCAAGTAGTCTTCGTCTTCAGGATTTCTGGATTTCGTCCCTGGAGGAGGTCAGGATCTTCCCACGGCCTGGGTCCTCGAACATTCTTCCAGTCATCGAAAGTGGAATCCTTTATTTTCTACGGAGCCACAGACATTGAAGTACACGTCAGTGAAGGGCTGCTGTGGCTTTTCCAGGACATGGCTGAACAAATGGGAGAATCTAACAGACCCTCAGTTATGATTTGAGCAAACAAATCGACTGCATGTCAAGCACAGTAATTGAAGAAATCACGTACTAGGATTTAGAATTTTTCTTGCTTGCTATTAATGTAAATGCCTATCTCTTCCCCCATGAGAATAAAACTATTAAGCATTTTTAAAAGAGTCTAGATGCTTTGTTTTTGAGAGAACAAAGAAAGGAAAGAAGCTAGGAAAACAAAAGTCAACTTTGAAGCCTGATCCAGCATAGCAATGACCAGCACAGGTGGCATGGGCGGTAGTAGTAAACGAGAGGAAAAGAACCAAGGGAGACCTTACAATCTGCTGGAAGGAAGAAAACAGACCAAGACGATCTGTCCTGCACCTGAGAAATGAGCCTGGGCTTAAGAGTGAAATGACACCCCCTGTAGCTGCCATGAGCAGAGCCCTTGTAGGTAATGCAAACTAGTTCAACCACAGCTGGACCAGTGCGCCTTCAGTTAGTCTGAAGCGTCCACCAAGCCCCAGAAGGAAGGTAGGATAAAAGGGAAGAACATAAGTGTTTCTTCACCCTTCTGACAGTAACTGTCATTTATCTGCTGTGACTGTCCTGGGATATTGAGTGAACAAGACAGTAAGAGGCTCAGAGAACACAGGACAGGGAATAATGTAAGTTTACCTTGCCATCTGTTTCCTACGATTACCCTTCCATTAATGAGCTGTATAGCATTGAAGCCATCTGGGCACTAATTCCCTCGTAAGTAATAATAATAAGCGGGACCGAATGGTCTGCGTGATTTCTTCAGTTATCAAACTCCATGGTTTCTAAGAGAACTAAAAAAATGCTTCACAGCATCACTACTGACACAGTGCTTACATATTGAGAAGTAGCAAGTTACAGATTTTACCAAAATGATGGGAAGTAGTGAATGAAACCATTCTCTAAATTTCACTTACAGTTTTACCAGGCGTTTGTATTAAATATATATGGATGAACAAAATTCTATCAGTGTGCTAGAAGAAAGCAAATTATTTTCAAGTATAGTTACGAAATGATTGAAAGTTATAAAATGTTTTTTTAAAGATTTTAATTAATTTTTAGAAAGAGGGGAAGGGAAGGAGAAAGAGGGAAAGAAACATGCATTTGTGGCTGCCTCTCACACGCACTGGGGACCCGGCCTGCAACCCAGGCATGTGCCCTGACTGGGAATCAAACCGGCGACTATTTTGTTCATAGGCCAGCAATGAATCCACTGAGCCACACCAACCGAGGCTAAAATGGTTTTAAGAAGCAATAATGGCCTTAGCCCAGATAATATAAGACACACACTCAAGAGAATTTAAGAATAATACTTAAATAAGATGCAAAGTTGGCAGAACAACTTCATGTAAAAGTGCTCCAGACTTCAGAGATCTTTGGTGAATAAAAGATCCCCTGTAGAATTCTGCTAAAAATAGTAGTCACTAATTCTGCAAAACTCGCAGGGTTGCTGCAGACTGACCAGGCTGTACATGTACTGGGCAAGGCCACCGAAGGCTCACTAGTTAACAGCCAACTGCTACAGAATCGAGTGTGGAGCAGAGTCAAGAAGTGCAGAGGAAAAGCAGTGTCAAAATCAGATTTCCGGCCCTTGTCAGAGTGGACTTAATACGCAGTTGCTACCTTGACAGCCAGCTGAGACACCAAAAAGGCTGCTCATTAGGAGTGAGAATTATGCCAAGGGGAAGACTTACTTTGGACTTACCCAACAAAGCTTAAAACTAAGCTCTGACAAGATTCTTTGGAGAGAGAATTCAGAGAATGAGACCCACAAAGAGGGGCTTAGGAAACGCCAAAGCCTTCCCAAAGTTCCCCCTTACAAAGCAGAAAACCAAGTTCAAAATGAACAGCCAATAATGGAACTGCCTACCAAAAGTTCAATGTCTTCAATGTATTATTCATAATGTCCACCTTTCAATCAGAAATGACCAAGCACGGCCCTGACCAGTGTGGCTCAGTTGGTGGAGCATCGTCCCACAAGGAAAAAGATCACCAGTCCGACTGTCAGTAGGGGCACATGCCTGGGTTCTGGGTTCGGTCCCCAGTTAGGTGTTTCTCGCACATCAGTGTTTCTCTTCCTCTTTCTCCCTCCCTTCCCCCTCTCTCAAAATAAAAAATAAATAAAATCTATTTTTAAAAATGACCGAACACACAAAGAAATGAAAAAACACAAGGATGGGAAAAGGAGGTTTACATAATGCTCACACATAATTCAACAGCCAATAAATAAATGATGGAAGAATAACCGCTGTTTCGCACGCTCACAGCTGTGAGCCTGGCCTGGTTTTGCCCGACCTGGTATAACCCACAACAAAAAAACCGAACAGACTACAAGAGATGGAGGACACCCCGCTTCCCCACATTCTGTATAACATTAAACTCTTTGGTTTTTGCTAAGTAATAGTCCTGTCATGAGTACCTCTTCACAGGCTTAAGATACTTCTTTCCCTTCCCCTGAACTCTTCATACGCTTTGCCCATTTCCTACTGACTGACTGCATTGATGAACTCTTCCATATTGATTTGTAGATGTGCTTCATATTCAAATAAATTAATTCATAATACGGTATAAAAAGTATTTTTTGGATTTCTCATTTAACTAGTGACTTTATGTGCATACATTATTTTTTCTTAAGGCTGAACTTCTGAATTGTCACGTATGAACTCGTCATTCTTTCCTTTTAAAGCTTCTGGGTCACGCTGGCCAGATGGCTCAGTCGGTTGGAGCGTCATCCCATACGCCAAAAGGCTGTAGGTTTGTCCACCAGCTGGGATGCGTAGAGGAGGCAACCAATTAATTTTTCTCTCTCTAAAAAACACCTCAATAAACATATCCTCAGGTGAAGATTTTAAAAAAAAAGCTTCTGGGTTGGGTATCATACTTTAAATAGGCTTTTCTGACTTAAGACCACAGAAAAATTTTTTTCTTCCAGCACTTTTAGTATTTTGTTTAATTTTTAAATTTTTTAAATTTTATTTTATTTATTTATTTATTTATTTATTTATTTATTTATTTATCTATCTCTCCCCCCCCCAGCCCTTTAATAGTCACTTAAACAGTTGAGGCACAAGCAATGATGAAACTGCATTTATGTTACTAGAAACAAAATTTTGTATGATAGCTGCATGATAGACCAATTTTTAAAATTTTTTTAATTTAAAGATTTTATTACTTATTTTTAGAGGGGGGAGGGAAGACAGGGAGAGAAACATTGATGTGTGAGAGAAATACGGATCTGCTGCCTCTCGCTCATCCCCAACCAGGGACCTGGGAACCCAGGCACGTGCCCGGACTGGAAGTCATACCAGCCCCCTTTCGGTTTGCAGGACAATGCCCAATCCACTGAGCCACACCAGTCAGGGCTAATTTTTAAATTCTTGATACACCTAGAATTTACTCATTTATAGTATAAGAAATATAAATCCATCTTTATTTTCTTTTCACATGACTACATAGTTGTCCCAATACCGTTATGTTTAAGGTAAATATTTTTCTTTCTTTTTTTACTATTTTATTGTTTACGCTCTTACAGTTGTCCCACCTTTCCCCTCTTCGCCCCCTCCGCCCAGCCCACCCTCAACTTGTGTGATCAGCCCCACACCCCGTCCATGTCCATGGGTCCTTTATCTGTGTTCTTTGACCAATCCCATCATAAGGTAAATTTCTTTCTGCGCTGTTAATCATTTAGGCTTACCTACCTTAAGGCAGACAGAACCAGCCACTGATAAGGAAGACTTACAAAAGGGAGACTATATTAATGTGCCGTGTACCTCATACTCTGATTCCAGTGACACTTTATTCATTTTCAGTTTTTTTTCTAATTCAGGATCAATCTGTAAAAAAAAAAAAGAAAGAGGGGCCATACATTATTTAAGTCTGTTGGGTTTTAATTTTCGATTTAAAGTCACATAAGGGACGGCCACGACGTACAGTAGATTACAAAACATGGCAAACTCTCCACCATCCACCCGATCGCAGTACCGCCGCCACTACCACTAACAGCAGCTAATATTTACTGAGCACTTGTTACGTGCCAGGCATTTTGACATATATCACCTCTGTGAATACCCACAAGAGCCTATAAGTATTATTATTACGATCACAACTGAGGATAATGGACACAGGGAGTTGGATAATTTGTCAAAGAGGCAGAACTTGGCTCTGAACCATGGCCTCTGCCTCCAGAGGTCCATGCTATTAACTACCACCCTCCATTATGTCATCACATAGAAATGTGAAAATAAAATACCAATAAATAGAATGCTGCTCCTGAAAACCAAAGAGAACATCTTCTATATTGGAAACAAAGAAGTACCTATGAAAACCAGACAGGATTCCACGGTGGCAAACAGAAGCTGATGCCACATTACCTTTGTGTGGCAAAGGTTTTAGGGAAGAAGTGATGGCTGAAATTAATAAACAACAATAAAATCCAAATTAAATTAAATGGGATAGCTGAGCAGTTTCTGAACACAGCTGAAGACCACATTAGTCCACTAGAGTGCAACCTGAAAACCCACTAGAACGATGCACAAAGAGATGGGGTGAAGGAAAGAAACGTGTATCATGAAAGCTAGATCCAAAAGGTCCAAAATCTTATTAGAGATTAGAGACATCTTATTAGAGATTTCGGAATTAGAGAGTAAAGAGAATGAAAGAAGGGCAATAATTAAACAATGAAACAGTAATTAAATGAATACCATATAGAAGAGAAATGAGTTGTCAGGCTGAAAGAGCATAGTAAAAAAAAATAACAACAAAACAAAAAAGCCCATTCTTGTTTTGCAGGCTGGCGCTCAACCACTGAGCCACACCAGCTAGGGCTAAAAAAGCCCATCCTTAATCAAGTAATGGTAAAGCTGTAGAATATATTAGGGACAAAAAGAAAATCTCAAAAGAAAAAAAAAGGAGTGAAAAGACAGCTTATCTACAAAGGGATGAGAATAAGGGAAAAAAAGTTCATCAGCCACTGGAAATGCTAAACTAAAATGAAATTATTGCTCAATGTTGATTATATGGAAGGAATTACTTTGAACTTCAATTTTCTTTTTACTCTATTTGCATTTCTTCTTTTAGCATCAGTTACTAAAGATGCATAGCAATGTAATTTATAAGATTACTGGTATTAATATGAAATAGCTAATTTATAACTGAAGTAATGAAATGGGGTAACATTGTTGCCCCACATTCTTTAGTCCTTTCTAAATCCTAAAAGCACCTACACTAGAACACATATTATGTCAGAGTGCTAACAATATCGCAAACTTTTTAGTGAATGAAGAGAATGACCCCTGGCTGGTGTGGCTCAGCAGGTAAGGGCCTGCAAATCAAAGGGTCACTAGTTCGATTCCCAGTCAGGGCACGTGCCTGGGTTGCAGGCCAGGTACCCAGTAGGGGGACATGTGAGAGGCAACCACACTTGGATGTTTCTCTCCCTCTCTTTCTCCCTCCTTTCTTCTTTGTAAAAATAAATAAATAAAATCTTTTTAAAAAGAATGATTATTAAATTCTTTATACTTCATGACTTATTTCCATGTGATCATTAATGTTATTATAAAGAATAAGAAAGACTCTAATCGTCATGTATCAGTCTTGAACAGCTAGATAAAACTCAGACTGCTTAGTATACTGAGTATACACACACCCGAAACCAGACCGCACATATACACAGATACATTACAAACTCCACTCATAGTTCTTACTTTAATCTTCACAGCATCATAACGGATTTGTGAAAACTCACGAAGACCAAAAGAACCTCCAACAATCAATAACTGAAACAAAGAAAGGAAACAATTAAACAAAATAGAAGGGCAGAATTCAGTCTACCTACAGATTACTTACCTAGATGCCAACAGTGACAGATTATACAAAATCCTGTAGATTATTTTTCCTGGTTAGTTACCATTCATCTTTCAGAGTAGATGCTGTATATACTGCCATCTGCCACTGGGAAACATTTTAGCACATTACCAAATACCAAAATCAGTACCCCATACCTGTACTTGACCTTATGGTTTAAATAATATCATCACAAGCATTATATTAGTTGATCCTTACAAAAGACCTATGAACTAAAGAAAATAATCCATTTAATAGCCAAGGAAATAAAAGGATAGCCAACTCACACAATGGATGCTGCCAGGAATATACTTTTGGCCTTGTTTCTTCAAGACCAGAATTCTGTCAATTTTATGACTTTACAAAATAAGCCAACTGGAGAGATTTTTCTCCATTTCTTTACCAAGTGATAAAAGAATGGCAATCTTAAAAGAACCCCTGAATTGTTGTTGCTGCTTTATCATCTATTCCAATAATTCAAAGGGCTTTAATTCTTCATCCCAAAGCTGCAAAGCCTAGCAATTTGGAAAAACATTTTAAGTTTTATCCGTACCTTCCTTTTTATATCAATGTATTAATGATAGCAATTAAAGAAATACGAAAAGATATAAAACAACATGAAATATAAAAAGTTGGAATACCAACAAAACTTTGAGGCTATGAATTTCAAAACCCAATAAATCTGACCACATAAAATTTAAAACATCTATCCCAATACATGAAATTAAAACAACATAAAATCAAAAGACAACAAATCAGGTATCTGTTATACATAAGCATCTAACACTTGCAATGTCAATATGTAAGCATGCTTTGTAAAGCGAAATTTTTGTCTTAGTTTCAATGAAAAGACCCACCCCTGTTTTCCTAACTTCTCAGTTTCCCTCTACTCATTCCTCACCTTTCCAACCTTCACATCTCTCCTACCTATTCACAACCAACAGAGTCCCTAAGGGATGTCTTCTAGTTTCATGGACTTAAATTTAGCCTCTATAACCTGACAACCTCCAAATGTACATTTTCAATGGGAAATATCCCTCTGAATTGAAGACCTCCCTTTCCTATTGGATATCTCCACCTGAAAGTCTAACAGGTACATATAAATAAACATTTTGTAAAAAGCCTCTTAATTTTTACCCCAGCTTGCCCCTAAGCAATCTTTCTCATCCTGCACATCATCTACTTTCATCCAATTACTCAAGCCAATTTCTCTGGAGTCATCTTTAGCGCCTCTCATTACTATCTCACATCCAATCCATCCCTGAGTTCTGTCACCTCGACTTCCAAACATTTCTTGGCTCTGACAATTTCTGACTAGATCCTCTTATAATACTATAGTCCAGGACACTATCATTTCTTCCCTGGACTACTGCAATCTCAGTACCCACATGTTACATTAGAAAAAAAAAAAAGGTCTGGTCTTTGTCCGGGTTCCTGGGTGGAAACTACTCACTGGACTTTCCGGAATGCTTTCCAAATATAAACAGTGACCTCTCAAGGCCTGCTACGATGTGGCAGGTGCCGCCGTGTAAACACTCAATTCAAAAGGTTTTATTTAACTCAACAACAACCTTGGAAGAAATACGCCAGTTCAAAAACTAGGGAAGTGAAAAATGGAGATTCCCGAAACTGTACAGTTAAATTAAGTAACTACGTCTAGTTTCAATGATCCAGAGTATCGTCAAGTTAGTTGAGGCTGGCGGGGGGCGGGCTGGGGGTGTTGGTCAGTAATCATTCAAATTTGATTAAAATCTGGTTCTTACGTCGCTCTCTGGAGCACTAGGGAAAATAAGAAGGGAACTAGAGATCCCACTACCAGCCGGAAAAGACTAGAATAGGAATATAAACTCTCAACCTAACGCCAGCCGTCTCCTAGCCCGCGTTACTGTTCTCTGCCTCTTACTCCAGATTCCAGCAGATCTTGAGAGAGCCAAACTGAGGTCCCACCCCTTCCACAATCCTGCCCGCACAGTTTTTCTTCGAGGCACTCACCAACATTGGGACCCCGTAGCGGAGGGTCTTGTTCTTGCGCAAGGCACGCGTTACCGCGTGTGTAAACATGCCTTAACTCTCAGACCCGCTGGGACACCCGGCCAGGCAGGCCCAGCGCGGCCTCCCGAATCTCGGCGGCTGCAATTGCCCCTTCCCCGCCCCAGCCCAGGATGTCCCAGACTCCTCTCCTGACCTTCCTTAGCCTTCCGCTGTACGGTCCTCTCCTTTCAGGCTTCCTCCAGGCAAAAGCAATCGATTCATCGTAACGTACTCGCGCGTCCGGCCGGAAATTTGAGAGTCGGAGGTTTGGTTCCGGCACGCCAGCTTGCTCTAGGGACTTAGGGATTTAAATCGTGCTTGTACTCATCAAGTGATATGGTAACCAGAACCTCACATGTTCTGGGCCTTGGCCAACATCTTCTATCTGGGACATAGCCGCTCGATAAAATCAGCTATGGAAAAAAGAAAAGTAAAGTTGGAGATAGTTCCTATGGCTATTTGTGTCAGTTGTCTCCCGATCTTTTGGTCTTACTATATACCTCAAGTATTCCATTCATACACAATATTTAAAATAGGTAGGATAAAACTACCAATCCTTTCTTATATTCCCTATCTTCTATGTGCACCTGGAGCAACATTTTTTTTTTTTCGTAACTAGCAGCAAATAATTTTTCCATGAATTTCTTCTACATAACATTAGTTTCTTAAACGCAAAACAAAAGGCAAGGGCAATGTGGTAGAGTAGAAGGAGCACTCAAGAAGTTCTAGTTCCGGCTTCAAATCTTGAGTGTTAATACTCACTTCTATTTAGTAAAGACAGTAATTGCACATCTCTTAAGTTCTGTTTTTCAACTTTTTGAATATTAGGAATGCTGAGAAATAGAAGCAAGAACCGGGTAATCTATCCAAGTGCCTTTATTTGATGCTGCACCCAGAGGCGGGCTAAGTCGAGTCAACTTCAGCCCCAGGGGAAAGCAGGAGAGGGGTTTTTAAAAGAAAAAGCGTGGGGTTTGTGAGGGGATAGGGGAGAGGTTAGTCTCCTGTTCTTCCAGGCGGATGCCTCAGGGTTCCAGAATGTGAGCCCAAACAACGGGGTAGGTAAAGGGCGGGGCTGTTCCCACGTACAGAAGGGTCCATCTGGCCACCAGCTATTTTGGCCGGTGCCAGGTGTCTACTGTGCTCAGTGGGAGTTTCGATTAAGCCTCGTACTACGGAGCCAGTCGGGACAACTGAGTCATAGGCAGTCCAGAGGGTTGGAAACTGACCTGACTGGGTCATTAGCGGTCTCGGGGGTGGGGGTCAGGCCTGACCACTTCAACATGGAGGGAAAATTTCAATCTAGTAAGGTTATGTAAGCACTATGGGACTTCTACTACAAAGTGCCTGGTGAGTACTTAGTATCACTAGTATTTTTATGCGAATCCTTGAAATTTTGATGATGGGTGCCCAGTCAAGTCTGGCAATGGTCATTCTCCCACTCATTTCCAAAATTATATCAGAAGAAATTTTTGTTGGACTTGCCTGGCTTCTCTTTCTTGGAGGATAAGAGATTTAAAATCAATCTATCTACCTATCTCTTTCTCCCCCCCACCACCACCCAGGAAATATGTCAATGCTCTTCAATCTGGAACTCAACAGGACTAACACTGGAGAGCTTTCTCCTCTGGATTTTACTCCTAAAAGTCCATCTCAACCTGTAGTTGTCTTTGCTAGCAGTCCTCAAACTGCAGTCTGGCAAGGCCTGCTGTTTTCATGAATAAAATTTTACTGGAACACAGCCATGTATTTGCTTATACACCATCTATGGTTGCTATCACAGTAAAACTGCAAAACACCAAGGCCCATAAGCCTAAAATATTTACAATCTGGTCCTTTATGAAAAAGTTTGCAGACCCCTGGTTTTGCTGTTCAAATTGTTTCCTTTCTTTGGTGGGTTAAAAATGATTACAAATTATTTGCACTACCTCCCATCAAGGGGTGGAGTTTAGGTGACCTTGTCAAGTGCGGAGTCACTTGGAGAGAATCCAAGTGACTCCGCACTTGACCATGGTTTGGTCTGGCCAACAGGACAGCAGCAAATGTGAACAATGCAAAGGCTTGATTAGTGCTTTCCACATTGGGACTTGCCTTCTTGAAATACTTCTAAGATACCCCCACCTGGCGCCCATTCTATGAAGATGAGAGGCAGTGTGGAGAAGAACCAAGGTATACCAGCCAATACCCAGCACTAACTCACAGACAGGGAAGAGAGGCCATCAAGAACTACCTTCCCCTGTTCTGCCATCAGATGAATTCAGTTGCATGTGACCCCAGGTGCTATCAGGAGGAAAAGCACTCAGGCAACCCATAGAACCTTTTTAAAAAATTTATTCAAACATGGTTAAGTCACTAAGTTTTGCAGTGGCTTGTTATATATAATTGTTAACTGATGTACTTTCTTTGCCCAGCAAGGGGGAAGATGGCCATTCTGTACACACTACAGCTATAGACTAATACTTTGACCTCCACTCTGCACTACGCTGTGTGGCAGAGCAAGTGACCAATGTAAATTGCTTTTTCTGTTCATGTCAGTCAGCTATATGCAGAGTAACTTTAGCAAAAGGTCGATATTCAGTTCCGACAAGTCCTTTTTTATCCTATGGCACAAACCCATTTTTGCCTTGTCTGTATCGTATAAGCCTTTGGGACATGAAGGGGCCACAAGATACTAAAGGCTGGCAATTGGCTTCAAACTTTGAGTATAAATACAGAATGGTACTGCTACTGCTGTTTTGTACCTAGTGTAGTCAACTCCCTGTTTTCTGGAAAGGAAGAAGGCTGGGCTAGCATAGTTGAACCAAACTGAGTATAATAAAGTTTAACTTTCTGGGATGGTGAATAGTGGGTTCTTCATTGGCTTGAAGTAAATTCCCAGGTTTGGAACCAACTAGCTATGAATCTTGAACAAGTCTTAAACCTCTTTAAACCTTGAGTTACACAAATGGGATCACTGATACTACCTTGGATGGTTGTGAAAACTTGTTGGCATTAGTCATTATGACATTTGTGATACAAAAGGACAGCTCAGTGTAGTGCCTGGCATCATGGAGAATAGGGACAGTGTAGTAGTGCTATGGTTATGTATGTGGGTTCTAGCTGTGTAACTTGGGCAAATCACTTCATCTTCCTAAACCTCAGTTATCTCATCTGCAAAATAGGGATAACAGCAGCAGCTGTTGTGAGGTTTAAATGAATATGTGCTTAGGCCAGTAGCTGAAATATTGGAAAGAGCTGAATACTTGTTAGCCATTTATTAGTAGTACATAACAGTAGCCTATCCTTAGCTCCTTAGTCAAAGCTAAGCCTCAAATCGATCATTTAGATTCCTCTTTCTTCTTTCCATTGTTCTGTCAACTACTATAAGCTGGAAAAAAATTCAACAATCTCCAAACTAAGGTGGAAAAATTATAAAGATTCACTTACAAATGCAACGCATTTATTGAATGCCAACACTGAGGTAGGCACAGTTAGATACACTATTGTCTCATTTGCTGTGCCTGGTATCAAATAGCTGTGGAAGCAAAAGGGCCACATACTAATCTGGCAAGCTCGGGTGAGGCCTGCGTGGCAGCCTTACAAGCTCAGGCTTAAAGTAACCACAAAAGTTGGCCTGAAATTAAAACTTACTAATTAAAAGCAGTTCGTGGTGGGTAGTCACGTCTTAGGCCGGTTTCCTCCCCTAACAAAGGTCAATCCTGACCTTAACTGAGCCTCTCTGTTGTCTTTTTGCACCTGAGATAACATACCCTAGGACTGTTCCGATAATTCCCTTTTATCCAGACCCCTCAGAGCACACTCTCCCACCAGAGCGGACCTCTGGGGAGCCTCTCATTATTATCGTGTTCCCCACATACCACCTCTACATGACTATGGTGTACCCACCAGTGTCAAAGAAGTATGTATCTCTCCATTTTACTTTTTATCCAATCTCAGAGATTCTTCCACTTAGTTTTCTCCCACCTCCCTAATCCATCACTAATGGAGTTAATGCAACCCCCTTAGGTCTCCTCCTTTCATTGTAATGTACAAAATAAGGTGCTGAACTTCCATTCTCCGAAGCATTATCTCAACTTGCTCCGGAGGTTTTACTTTCCAGCAACTACTGTCAGTTTGGCTCAAATAAACTCACCAAAAATTCTCTACAGGTTTAAATGTTTCTTGCGTTGACACAGCAAAGCTTAAGACATTTTCATCTACTTTGATGGCCTCGCTAACATATTTAATCTGTAATATTCCCTTGAAGATACAGTTTTATGCCCAAGTGTCTTCCAAATTGGCTACAGGGCATCTATTTGCTATTTAAATTCAGGTATGCAATGTGACATTAAGATCAAAGTAGAAAGGAAACAAAATAAAATAAGGTTCATATGGCAAATAATCTTGTAAGAAATAATATGGCCTGGGGGTAAAATGCACATATATCCAGTAATAAATTCATGTTCAAATAAGCATTGCAGGTACAGAATTAAAATAAATTCAATTTTGTGATTCCATTTGCCAGTCTGCAAACTATGAAGTATCATCTCATTTTCCTGGGATTGGTCAATAAATGTAATGATTACAGTAACTACAAAGTTCTTTTGTAAATGACTGTTAATGATCGACTTGTATTTGAAAACATACTCCAGGCCTCTCCCTTCCTTTTCACTCTGCAGAAAAGAACATGAACAGTAAGGACAACATTTGGAAACAAGACCTATAGTTTGCTGTAACTTGACTCTTTAGACACGGCAATGCTGTCTTAGAATATGTTATTACATTATCATCAAGTACATCAGGTAAGTCGATCAAGTGCTTTATAATCCACATATAAATATCAACATCAAGCAAGAGTCTATGGCAGTTAAGAACCTGGTTCAGATGAGAACAGAATTCCTGAAAATACTGTCTCCCTTCTGATCACAACTGCCCTTTTGAACATAAGCGCTGGTCTCAAAGATTTGCAGATAAAAGAGAAAACAAAAGAGGCTAACCCCAAGATCGGAAGCAGATATAACCCTGTAATAGCCGGGAGGTAGAGAGCTTCATAACTCGACCTTCTGCTTCTAGGTAAGGTTAGTAAAATACTTTAACATCAAAATCACCAACAAATACACCACCCTTCAATCATGAAATTTCAGCTTAGAGTGACTATATCTTATTTATCTTTGTATCTTCAGCACCCGAATGAAGGGAAAACCCTCATCTGTCCAAAGATACATTTCAACTAAAGTTGACTAGAACAAAATCTTTATTGGCTCCACGTGAAAATACATCAACTCCACTCCTCTGCACACTTAAAAGCTTAATGTTCCTTATGTTACTTCATTTTTTAAAATATATAAAGTTGCTTATTTACAAATAGAAACAGTGTCCAATGTCAAAAAACATACGTCTCTAGAACAATTGGAATTAGTCTCAGAACTCATTTAGTTGAACTTGATATTAGATCCTTCTCAGATTATGTAGCATTTCCCAGTTATGCCTGGCGTTTGCAACACCCTTAAGCAGTCGGTCAGTTCTTCTGGTCTTTATCAAAGACCCGAAGAGAGAAGATGGAAGTAGACTGAGATAAAAAGGATAGTTTTGTGTATGTCCATGTAGTGGACACATTCAAGATATAAAGACGAGAGTGAAAGAGCACCTCTGCCACAAACCAAGTCTGTGATCTCGGTTAAGTCAGCTCACCGCTCTGAGCCTTGACTTTCTCATTTAGAAAAGATTCTAGGATGAATCTTTCTAGTTCCTTTTGCTCCAGCATTCTACAGTTTGGCTCTAATTTAACAGATGCACAACCTGCAACACTAATACATTTTGCTAGAGATTGATCAGCCCTTAGCAAATCAGAAGCCAAAGAATGTTCCACTTCTTATTCCACGTCCCTACTTGTAGCAGAAGCTCACAGAGCTGGACTCTAAAAAGGCCCAAGTGAAATCTCCATTTTTGGCTGGAAGAATGCCATATGTAACTTAAATGGTGTCTAGGTTAAAGTGCCATCAAGCGTTTTTTGCTGCCACTGTACACTAGTCACCTGATCAACTTTGTTTTATGGGGCCTGACCCCCACACCCAGAGAGTCTATTGACTGGGCCTCAGTGCAGCCCGGGCATTAGGATTTTTACAAGCTCTCCAGGTAATTCTAATCTGAGAAAATGGGGACAATTATTGGCATAGAGAAGTGGTTCTCAAACTTTAGCTGAATCAGTCACCTGGAGGGATTATTAAAACAGATTGCTGGGTGACCTGCCTAATTTCCGATTCAGTAGGTCTGGGATAAAGCCCAAGCATCCGCTTTTTTTAGCAAGTTTCCAAGTGATGTTGATGCTTTTAACCAGAGGTCTCACTTTAAGAACCACTGCCAGGGAAGAACTATCATTGACGCTAGCACCTGAAGTCCTCAGTTTAAATTCTGATTCTGTTATTACCACTTATGCAATCTTAGGAAAGTAACTTTATTCTTCTTCCGTGTCTTTATAACAATACTTAGATCTCAGAGCTGTGAGGCATGAACAAATAGTGTTATCAATCAGGGTTTTAGCACAGTACCTGGCACAGAATGCAGTAACAAATATTAATTTCCCTTTTCCACTATACATGGCTAGATGGTGTGACTGATTACACCCTGGCAGGAAAAGGAAATAGATGACTGAAGCTAACAATGTCTTAGTAGGCTTATATGTATAATATAGGAAAATATAGAAGCATTTTAAGTACACAGTCTTAAAAATACTTACATTCATTTTTTTAAAGCTTTGAACACAGTAATTTAGGTGGTAGAAACAATTAGATACAATCTATAAAGTGGCAGGAATATTAGGTTCAATTTATAAACAGCATGGATTTTTTTTTAATGACCCACAATGGATTCTAATCTTATCTATGATAAGAATCAGAAATAAAAATATAATAGCATACCTGCCTAAAACCTTAATAGATTGATCTTTAAATGCTATTTAAATCCAGAGAAACCCTACATTTTTAAAGTGCATCAGAATCCCTATTATCAGTCAAAGCAAAACTTTTACCAATGGTGGGATACGTGTTCTTTATTTACATATACCAACAAATAAAAAACCTAAAAATAGCTTTCCTTCCTGCTTGCCATTTTGTTTCATTTTGTACGTATGTCTCAGGTCCTTCCAAGAGCTACTGTGCAAACCCTGAGGTGAGTCGGGGCGGCAAGCAGGCCCACTGTGGTGGCAGCGCACACCTCCAGACCCGGGGAGGGCCCTGGGGGTTGTGCCTCCACAGCGGGGCGGGTGGAGGTGACAACTGGAATACTGTCAGTGTTTCTCTGTGGAACATACAAGTGCAATTCTCTAAGTGAGTCTCAAAGGTAATGGGCAGCTCAGGCAGGTTTAAAAGTGTAAGTCACATCAGCATTGTCCAAAGCAAGTTTCTCCCTGTAGGACTATTTGACCCAGAGGCAAAAATCTTACTGGGATTTTTAAGAGCCTTCCCTTTCCACTCTGACCTCATGTCATTAGGTGACAACTTTCTTCTCCAAATACCTTAGAAAAATGTCATGACTCTCTGCAATCTTTTTTTTTTTCTGTATTGTGTTGTGAATAGAACCATCTCTTTTATTATTGTTTTCAACTTTTAACCTGATGATGCATACGTTTAAGTTCTCATCCACTTAAGAATTCTCATACCTAGACTGTGAGCTACTCAAGGGTCCTTAACTTGTCCCCTTCCTCCAGGGAACTTTCTCAAGTGTTTCAATTCCCAGTAACTGCTCCCTTTAGGTGCCTGCAATATATATTTGACACCCACTTCCAGTGCCCTGCCTATGCAGCTAATTCCATTCTTATGTACATAGGTGTTCTCTTCCCAACTGGAACCAAAAAGCCCTTTACAATGGAAGTTGTATGTATTTACTTCTTTGTAGAGGTGTCTTAACAATGCTGATGTTCAATCAACATTTGTAAAACACTTACTAGATCATCCGACTGCCTAAGGGAAGGTCCTTGTACTCTTGTCATCAAGATTACAAGGCCTACAGTCTAGCCCGCATATTTGGAAGATGGAAATGATTTTCTTAAAGCCAGGAAATTAGCCTTGGTTCAGCCTTCGTTAGTGCTTTAAAACCAACCTTCGATACCCCCAAAACAGGACCGTTCCCACCTCATTATCAGTCTTAGTATTTCCCAGCACCCCTTCATCTGCATCCTTCTCTCAACATTTCCCTATGAAACTTCCCTGCTCCCTAAAACGAACAGAACTCTTTTCTTCCCCTTTCCTGGAAAATTGTTCATTCATTAAAAGCCATAACTAGTGTTTGGAACCTTTAAAAAAAAAAACTAAATCCGAACCCTCTAAACTTCACTGAATCAGGAGCAAAGCTGACTTCACGCCCATCCCGCCAGGGAGCAGCTCCTGCTCTCAGGTTTTGTATGCTACGAGAAACTGAAAGCCTGGTTCGTGACCCAAGAGGGTTCCAGTCCCACCTGGGAGGCACTATCTTTTCTCGTTACCGAGTTCCTCCACGGGCTTGGTCTGGCCCCATCACTACAGCTCTGACCACAGTCACTCAGCTGATCCTTTAATAGGACTGTGAGGCATCCAAAGACCAGACCAGGGTAGACCAGAGATTGGTTAAGATTTACCTTTAAATCTCCAAGTTTTTTGAACAGATTGACTTGTGCAAAGCTGGATTATGGCATTTTATCTCCACATCACCTTAACTATTATGAGAGGAAATGAGAATTCTAAGATTTTAAATTAGTTGTTTCAGTTTCTCTTTCTTTCTCTCTCTAATGATTCAGGTTTGGCATTCTGTACGGCTCACTCTCTCGCTCCCTCAGATAAGATCATCCTTACATCAGAAACCTAGAAACCAGAGTAGTAGCTTTCTACCTCTTTAACTCTCCATAAGGCATCCCTGTTATACTATAATTTATGCATATGTGTATACATGCGTATATATATATATTGTTTTTTTAAAGTAAAAATGCTCTCCCCATTATGTTTTGTTTGAGATAGGCACTCAAGTACGTAGTTAGAAAGTAAATAAAGGCCACAAAAACTTCCCAAGGAAGATCATTAAAAAGAAAAAAATTCCCTGTACCTCTTGTATCATAGAGTTGGTCTTTGAGGCATGCCAGCTAAGAAAATAGGTATCACCAGTGGTGATGGGAAGACTAGACCTTCCCCTCTTTGGGCTGTAGCTGAACTTCTATTGGTGGCCCTAGTAAAATATAGAACTCCTCATTAGTTCTAAGCAAGTCTTTTCTTTAGCTTTCCTTCAAACAATGCCTTTACTCTGCCATTAGAACACTAGGACTTGCAGATTTTGAACAGCAAGGTTCTGGTTGGGAAGCAGTCTCTTTGAATCACCTGTGAACTATGCAGAGAGAGGGAAAGATATGGGAGAACGGCAGGGAAGGAGGATGAGAGAAGGAAGAAATGTTCTCTTCACTGGGAGCACTGGAAGAAAGCAAGGTTTTCAAAGTTGTTGCCGGTATCTCATGAAGGCCCAGGCTGCTACCATGGTGAGGGCAAAGAGTGGCACCAGCACCATAGCCACAGGAATGCCGCTCGGATCCCCTTCACCTCGATGTCCTATTGGCCCGTTTGGCACCTGTAACTAGAAGGGAAAGAAAAACGTTAGCATAAGTGACCCAGGTGTGATTACCCCACCTGAAACGTCCAGATTAACATATTACCTGGATCTAAAGTCTCCAGACTACCCAACGCTGCACACCCAAGCAGTACCTATCAGAGGTGGGGTGGGGGTCCTCTCTGTTTGTCCTCACCCAATACATCAATGTCACCAACTCTTTGGAAACAAAACGTCTGATGAGAAGGCATTTACCTTTCTGTGCTGCTGACCAAAAGGGATCCCTGAAGTTAAGTTAGATAACGTCTTTCTGCTTTTGTACTGCCTCCACCAAGCTATATGTGCACCATACCAGGAAAATGAAGACATGAGATGAAGTCCACCTATCCTATAGGGACCCTGAAAACTATTGGACAGGACAGGGGGGACATCCATCTTCCTAGAATGTTTACTTAGGAAGACTATCAGTCATTAGAGTGCAGTAAGAGGAGATCTAAGCAGTGTTATTTAAACTATCTGTTATCTAAGCATAAACTGCACACAGGTGTAATGCCATTATTCAGGAATCCTTTCTGATTATCAAAAGGCACCACTCCCTCCTAAGATGGGGTCACGTCCTTCCTCCCTTATCATGTACTAGCAGACACAGACAAAGGCGAAACCTGTATGGCATGGAGGTAAACAGAATCAGAGGTAAATAGGTAAAAAAAAAATCACATCCAAACATCAATTTAAGAGAGAATAACTTTAAAGATACATTGAACCTATGTTGCAGACGTCTTCCGAAATCCTTGCTATGGGAGGACTTTTGTCTACAGGCTTCTCTTCCCATCATTCAAATCATAAAGCCCTAGGAAGTAAGAAGAGGATACAGGGATAGGTGCTGCCTTGACTGAATTCTGAATTTCACTTGCATTTTCCTGGAGCTTTCCTCTGAGCATCAGAGCTTCGGTCAGGACAGCCACCAAGTTGATAATGTCAGGGCTCATGGTGGTGACAGGGAAAAGCACACAGTGAGTGGGTATGAGAAAACCCACCACCATCTTTGTACTTAGAGTTTTACAAACAAGAATGCTCAATGGCAGATATACATTTTCCCTTCCCTACTAAAAAAAATGACTGTGGTTGTATTTTTCCCCCATCTATTTTAATTCGGTTATCAAACTTTATCTGTAAGGCATGTTTCCTTGAAGCTAGGACCTGGGTTGCAAGACTACTGTTATGAATTTCCTTTAATGGTAAGCAGAGCTCCAGAAGACTCCTGGCTAGACAAGCTGCTCAAAAGAGTGGGAGTGAAAGGGAAAAAGAGCCAAACACACCACTGAAGATCACGCCACAGGGTTCATTCACAAGAACGGCATGAAAGCCTGGTACCGGGCTGCTGACTGCAAATGACAGGACACCTACCCTGTGCTGCACCCTCAGGGACACAGCGTAGCCTGCGTTTCGGAAGAGATCTACAGCATCCTGGTGCAGCAGGTTCTTCAGGTCTTGACCATTTACCTGTCACAAACAGCAAGAAAAAAGTAGTAAGATGTCAAGTGTACACTCTCTGAAGTCAAAGGTTTACTTTCATGGGACCAAACATTTAAAAAACAAACTCCTACCGAGCAAGTTCCAAGGGTTAGGAGAATGGGTAAAGTCACCTAGAACTCAGTGTAACCTTTTTCATTTCCAAAGCTATGTTTTTCTAGAACTGAGGTTCCGCAGGCCATTTGAAGAGCACTTAAGTTTAAAAAAAAAAAAAGGTAATCTCCCTTTCATCTTGGCTCCTTCACACTGTCTCACTTGACATTCTTACTGTATTTGTGTGTCTTCCGTGAGCACTGGCCTGGTTTCCTACAGCTGCCATGGTCTTCCAGAGTTCTTTCTCATCCCTGGCACTGCCAGCTTCAGCTCTAGAAATGTAATTATATGAAACTACCCACAATTTATTTTGATGTGGTATAAATCTACTAGCCCATTCTACTGGTCTTGCTCTATTGTGAGCTATTTCCCTTGATCCCATTGATGCTCCTACCTTCCTCAAGTTTACTAAAGAATATGTTTCTGTGATGATACAAACTCAAACTCCTAAAAGATGTTTCAGTGTGCATCAGTCCTACCACTTAGAGGTGAGAGATGTGACAGACTATTAGTATGAATATTTTTTAGTGTCGGGACTGACAGCAGCCACAAGTGGTATCTATCCCATACTACACTGAGTGACGTAGCATAGCCCTTTACCGAGGTCTACATATCTTTCATGCATGTCAATGACATCAACAGCAGCAAAAATACCTCATATATTTAATCGGTAGACTCTGTGCTATATACATTACAAATTATCTAATTTAATTCTCACAATAATCCTATGAGGTAGAAACTATTTTTTATCTTGTTTTCACAAATGAAGAAACTGAAGTTTAGCAAGATTAGGTTATTTACTCAAAGGTACAGTAAGTGTAGGAGCTAGAGTTAGGGTTTTTAAACACCAGAAGGAAGAATCAAGTACCCTGCATTTTACTGCTCCTTCTACTATTCCACTTTGACTCACCAACTATTCTTTGCTCAGCTGAAGCTCAAATCTTATTAAACCCCCTCATCTTCATTGTCACCGTGTTCCTTCTCCTAGAGGTTCATAATAGTCCTCCCACTCTACCTCCTGCCAGAATCCTTGGTGGATTCATCTACCAACAATTTGGCTTTCCCAAATTGAAGCTTCTGGCTCTATTCTATCTTAGTCACCAATTGGCATAAGCCTTGGCATAAGACTTCACCATCAGGCAGTAAACTCCAGTCACCAAACCCTAGAGCCCCTTTTCAGTCTTCAGACCACCTCCTCCATTTTGCAGTTCTCTCCTGTCTTAGTTATGAAGACTTAGCTCTTAGTTCTTCAACTACTCCTTTCCTAATTCCTTCTTTCTTCCTGCCTTCTTAAGGTAAGTATTTCTCAATGTCAGCTGTCTCGTCCTCTTATCTTTTCTCCCACGTGACCTTTTACAATTTTAACTATAGTCTGCAGGACTCCTAAACCTGTATCCCTACTTCTACTTCTGGATTTACCTATTTCCTGCGGGATGCCTGTACCTGGATATTCTGCTAGACCCCAACACTTCCAAGTCCTCTTTATTGCTTCCCACAAAACCAGACTGTTCCAACTTCCTTCTAATTGGCACTACCAACCCTTCAGAATAAAATTTTGATAAATTTTGTGGGTTTTTAAAACTTTTTATTGATAATATTTTTAAACTCCACTCTGTCAATCTTCACATACAATATATTGCCAAATTCTGTAGTCTAACATAATGACATTCCTCACATGCTATTATTTTCTTTCTACTCTCTCTTTCTTTAGGCTGTGGATACTTTTAGTTGAACTACTGCAATCACCTCTCTGCCTTACCGTCCTCTACCTCCTCACCCGTTCTACCCTACTCAAATACTATGTCTCCAGACCAATCTTTCTAAAGTACAAGTGTGTCTATCACACAATGGCTCAAAAACAAAGACAGAAGTAGGAGGAGGAGAGGAAAGAGTGCATGACTGACTTCTTATTCTGCAATGCAAAGTCCTCTAGGAAACAGCTGGAACCTACAGCACGTGCCCAATTTAATCTCCTATTACTCCCTTTCTATATCCTATGCTCTAACTCAATCACATAACTCGTTGACCCTGGGACCAAAAAAACCCATATATTCTCACTCTCATACCTGTGCTTAAGCCATCTCCACCATCTGAATACCCTTTCCTTTAAGAAAATCTTATTTATCTTCCAAGATTGATCTTAAGTAGGATTAGTCCTGGTGCCCATAGTGTGGAAATGAACACAGGGTTTTCTAATTGATGAACTTTGATTTCATGCTACCAAGCCACGTTCTGATTTTTTTTTTAGTGGGGGGGAGGTACATATGCTACAGGGAAGTAACTTTGAGATTTCTCAACTAAGTCATTCTCAGTTTTTTAGTTAATTCCTGGGGGAGAGTATAGGCATGAGAAGCTGATTGTAGTGAGAATACTCACTTAACCAATTTAGCCCATGTGATAACTATAATTCTCATTTAAAGAAACAGGTATTTATTTTTTCTCAGAGACATACAAATAAGTTAATGATGCAGTCATGTTAACAAAAAAAAAGGCGTCACGGCTCAGTATTAGAGCCAAGTTTCATAGTAACATGAATGCAAGTGGGAGAACTGTAGGACATTCAATGGCAAGAATACTGAGCTCAAAATAATCTTTGCCATAGTAGTCAGTAATGATTGCTAGGAATCACTGCGTATTTATTACCATCTCTGCAGCTGCCTATTCATTTGCGTATACTAACGTATTCAGTCCTCACAATAATCCTGTAAGTTAGGAGCCCCCATTTTATTGATAAAACTAGAAAGACTATGCCACTTGTGCATGGGCGTATATGATGGAAGCAGCAAAGCCAGAATTCAAAGTCAAGCTGCTGGGCCCCAAACATTCACTTTAAAACACAAAACGATATAAATTTATACTGTAAGCAAAGATTTTATTTCAGTAACATATCACCATCCATTACATTAATGTCATACACTGAATTTTTATTGATTTGCAGTTTCCTTTGTATCTAATATGTAGCACATTGAAAAATTCAGAATTGTATGAAAATACGGAGTGTTTATATATTTTTTCCATTTTAAACTATTTTTAAAGTATTTTTTACTGATTACGCTATTACAGTTTTCCCAATTTTTCCCCCTTTATCCCCACTCTACCTTGCCCCTCCAACCCCTCAGCAAACCCCCACCCTTAGTTCATGTCCATGGGTTGTACACGTAAGTTCTCTGAGTCCTCTGTTTCCTATACCATTTTTTATGCCCGTCTATTTTATGCCTACTAATTATGCTTCTTATTCCCTGTACCTTTTCCCCCCATTCCTCCCTTCCTACTCGCCACTGAAATCCCTCCATGTGATCTCCATTTCTCTGATTCTGTTCCTGTTCTAGTTGTTTGCTTAGTTTTTGTTTTTGTTGTTTTTCTGTTCTTTTAGGTTCATTTGTTGATAGTTGTGAGTTTGTTGTCATTTTACTGTTCATATTTTTTATCTTTTTTCTTAGATAAATCCCTTTAACATTTTATATATAAGGGCTTGGTGATGACGAATTCCTTTAACTTGACCTTATCTGGGAAGCACTTTATCTGCCCTTCCACTCTAAATGAAAGCTCTGCTAGATAGGGTAATCTTGGATGTAGGTCCTTGCCTTTCATGACTTTGAAGACTTCTTTCCAGCCCCTTCTTGCCTGCAAAGTTTCTTCTGAGAAATCAGCTGATAGTTTTATGGGCACTCCTTTGTAGGTAACTCTCTCCTTTCCTCTTGCTTCTTTTAGGATTTTCTCTTTATATTTGATCTTGCGCGACTTAAAGATGGCGTGCCTTAGTGTGTTCCTCTTTGGGTCCAACTTCTTTGGGACTCTCTGGGCTTCCTTGACTTCCTGGAAGTCTATTTCCTTCGCCAGATTGGGGAAGTTTTCCTTCATTATTTGTTCAAATAATTTTTCAATTTCTTGCTGCTGTTGTTCTCCTTCTGGTACCCCCATAATTCAGATATTGGAATGTTTCAGGTTGTCCCAGAGGTAAGACTCTCTACATTTTTTTTTGAATTCTTGTTTCTTCATTCTGTTCCAATTGGATGTTTATGTCTTCCTTTTGTTCCAAATTCTTGCTTTGAGTCCTGGTTTCCTTCCTGTCACTGTTGGTTCCCTGAATATTTTGCTTTATTTCATTTGGGTATCTTTCATTCATTTTTTCATTTTTTGACCAAGTTCAATCAGATCTGTGAGCATTTTGATCACCAGGGCTTTAAATTCTCCATCAGATAGGTTGGTGATCTCCTCCTTGCTTAGTTCTCTTCCTGAGGTTTTGCTCTGATCTTTCGTTTGGGCCATATTTCTTTGTCTTGGCACAGCTGATAAGTTGTAAGGGGGCAGGGCCTTATTCACTGCGGCAGGGCAATCCTCTTTGCTGCCTGTGAGGGAGGGGCCAGAGAGGGAACAGTGCAGCTTGCCTGCTCGTCTCTAGTGTACCTTCCAACAACTCTCGTGTGAGACTGGGGATTTCTCCCACCATGGCAACTGTGGGAGTCCACTGTCAATTGAGTCTCAGTTTCCCCTTAAGTCAGACCCACCCGCCTGGTCTACCACCTCGCCACAGTTTTTCTCAGCTGGCCGGTCCACATGGTTCGCTGCCTTACCGGTCTGGCTGCTCTGATTCTTTAATTCCTTGGTTGTAGGACTTCTATGCAGTTTGATTTTCTGGCACTTCTGGTTGTTTATTGATTTTAGATTGGTTGTTATCCTCCTTTTGGTTGTACAAGGAAGCAAAGGGTTTCTACCTACACCTCCATCTTAGCTGGAACTTGTTTATATATTGTTTTTATTTGTATATATTGAATTGGCATTGAAATTTTAAAAGCAATTTAGTTAATTGCCACTTCATTGACAAGGCCTTTCTAGATGTGACTGATTTGCTCCTTTGATTTTCTGTACCATGTAATCATCTTAAAGCTCAAACTAAAATCTGCCTTATATCCTATCATTTTACATTCTACTGTAAATAATTTAGAAAGGCTGTATCTCAATTCATCATTATAACCCTTATAATACCTGAATTAGTGTGTTGAATAACCCTGCAGTGTAAGTGTCACATGATTTCCCGAGGTTTGGTTGCAGAGTGCCCCCTGCAAAAGCCATAACTACACAAAGCCCGACTGACGCATTGTCAGTATCACACCAAGCTGAAAGGCCTATCCTTTAGTAGCAGCTTTACCCACCAGTGGCTTGGTGGGTATATAATCTTGGTCCTCTCCTGAGCCTCCTGCTGCTAATAGGGAAGGAAGATATTGGTGACATTAGGCAAAAGAAGGTGCGACACAGGGCATGGGCTAATTACGCTAATTATGACCCTCCTAGTTAAGCCGAAGTTATTATAATATAAAAGGACTTCCACTCTAATTGCTTTAAAATAAGTAAATAAACAAAACCCCAAACAAGACATCTTTTAGAAATGTGCAGGAAGTTTCTTCTTTTAAAGAACCATTTCTCATCCTTTGCCCAAGATAAACCAGCCCCATAAAACAAATTATGATTCTTTCCCTCTTGACAATGTCATCTCTACTCCATAAATATTTGCTTTCTCATCTTTATCTCCTTTAAGCATTTTTACAGATTCCAGCTCATATTAACTACTAAGTTCTATAGGCTTTACCTCTAAATATGTGTCACATCCACTTTCTTTATCACCATCTTTACTAATATAGACCAGAGGGTCTCAGTGTGGTCCCAGAACCAGCAGCATTAGCATTAACCTGGAAAATTGTTAAAAGTGAAAACTATCAGGCCCTATTCTAGTGTTCTATGCTTTAACAAGCCCTCCAGGTGATTCTGAAGTTTGAGTTAGCTCTAACCTAAAATGCCTGAAATAGTCTTCTAAATGAGTATGGTTTCCACATCTGGTCTACTCACCCTATTTAATACGTACTCCATGAATCCACAGATTTCATCAGCGATTTTCCATTTACTAGAATAGTGATTTTTTTAACATATGTGTCTACTGACCCATTACAGAAGATAGTGAAGGCAATCCAGTGGGTCAAGATCAATATTTAATTTTTAAAAAGTGAAATTAGAAGAAAACACAACATATCAGAAAGATCACACGCAAACAGAATAAATAAGTATTATTTGGTTAAACTATGCTTGAGTTATGTGTTTATTTGTGTGTGCACATGCACACATGTGTATTTCCTATTACAGGTCATAATTTAAAAGGCTTGAGCCCTGGCTGGTGTGGCTCAGTCTACTGAGCGCCGAAATGTGAACGAAAGGGTCACTGGTTCGATTCCTGGTCAGGGCACATGTGTTCTGATAGGAAAACACATTTTTTTGCTTTAAGTATGGTTGTTAGCAGTCTTTAAAAATGCCTTAGGAAATGAGTAAACTGAGTTAAAATTAGTCTTCTTCAATGACTGATAATTTTGAAATGCCTCAGGATAATCTAACATTGTTTCAGGAACTCTATAGAATAATATAAATGTAGATGTTTAAGATGTAGAGGAAAAAATGGGCTCAATTTAATAAGCACTGACCTCAGATTATACTCTGGACATTTTAACTTTTTATCAAGATCCTGAAATGAGCTGCATTTTGGGGGAGAGGGGTATCTCTTTTTTCATCAAAGTTGAAGAAAAAAATTATCCAGTTCCAATTAATCAGGCCCAACCAAAGAAGTCAGTTATACTATAATTCATTCACAGAGCAACTAATTTACTAGATGCTCACTGTGTGCCAGCTACAGGCCTGAGTGCTAGGGACACAGAGACAAGAAGACAAAGACTCTTCCCTAGAGATGCTATTGTCTGAAGGGCTCGTATATTCCAATGACTGAGCAGCTGGTTAGAGGATGATTTCTGGTGGGTCCTTCCTATTGATTTCTAAGCTAAGAGCAGAAACAAGTCTTTCATTTTCTTTTAATTCTCCACAGAATCTGGCACGGCACTCTGCAGGCCGTCAGGTACAATAGCTGATAAAGGTTGATGACTACTCAACTCTTTCATTCACCAAATTAACCACTGTATTTGAAGAGAATATGAAATGCAGCTGACTAATGGCCCGATCTGTGCCATTTCTGTTATATAAGGGGTTTGGTCAAAATGAAACCTTCATCTGTGCAATATAACAGCTATATCATCCAGCGCTTCATGACAATGTCTAGTTCACTGAGGACTGATTACCCTTGACTACCCACCTCCCTTCCTAGGCAGACACACAGGGGAAATGAGAAACACAGACAGTTTACTATTTTTTTTCACAAAAAAAAATTCCGCAGATTCCCTAATAACCTATACAAACATTAAACCATCCTTACCATCACATACAAAAAATGAACTTTGGGTGAGGAATCTCCAGCCCCCATCTCAACTGCAGGACTGTTCTCCTGTTGATACCTGTTTTAGTTTCATGGCTGCCCGACATAACAGGGCCTTACGCATCATTTACAGTCATTAAAGACGTTTCTCTCTCTTTTTTTAAAACCATCCACAGTGAAAATTAAATTTCACTTTTGATGAGAAACGGAAAACTGCATAATAAATTTGCAGTTATTCACTTTTAGAACTTGAAATTAAGACAAAATATGGCTATTTAGGGAGAAATGCAAAGATTACATTAATAGTCAATAACTGACAAGAAACCTAGATCACTTAATGATACTTCTTGGAGTCATCCAAGATATGTACTAAGGAAGGGGCATATTCTGTTTGATCATCTAGCAAAAGTTAAGCGTGTTTACAACATGGACCTGTGTGAGGAGAACAGGAAAGCCCATAGAGAATAAATGGGATAATAGGCTAATAAATAATTTAACATAATTTTAGAGAGACCCAAAGCCAACCGTAAACTGAGTACTTTGGTACATCAAAGGGATAAAGGGAGCTAAAGCATAGATGTAACTGTTTAATGGTTAATGGCTAACAATTCACTTAAGGATAGAGAAGGAACAAGATGGTAAGTGAGACAACAGAGTCACTGTTTCTTAAGGAATGGGATGTAGAAAGAAGAATTTTAGAGCCAACTCTTGGAAGGAATATTTGAGTCAAAGGATATAAACCTAGACAGAATGGAGAGGATAGGCTGTCCTTTTCCACCTACACATGCTCCACCTTTCTCTCTGTCTTCTCTCTCTCTCCATATCTGCTTGCATTTCCCCTGTCTTCTTTCATATTTCTTTTCCTTGACTGAACAGAGCATAAACTTGAATCATTCTTTGTAATGCTTAATATGTATTTGTGATATTTACTGTCTTATATAGATCTTTGTGATATTTCTTGTATTTTGATAAAGTGAAATCCTCTTTCCTATACATTTTCAAACGGGCTAAGTTATTTAGACATGTATTTTTCTCTTCATTGACATTTACCGCCTACCCTTTTCATAATAAAAACTTGAGTGGCCTTCCAATCATTCCCTTCTGTCTGAGGCAATCGATGGTCCACATAAAAAAGGCTTCATCTCAGTTCATGTCTAATAAGTTCTCTCACATTGAGGTCTGTGTCCTTTTTTTCCCTTTGTCTAATTCTATCCTTTATTAGAAGACTAATTTCAGTTTTTATATAAAACCACACATATAATTTGCTATTAATTCACCATGCAACTTTCTGTTTAGGATAACTAATTCTAGTTTTTCATTTACCTTTTAGGAGGCAGTATAATATACTAGTTAAGAGTACAGGCTCCAAATTCAGACAGACCAAAATTTTAGTCCTCTGCCACTTACTACTTGTGTGACCCTGGGCAAGCTGCTTGACCCTATCGAGCCTCAGCTTTCTTAGCTACAAATCAGGCATAATAATTGTACACACCTCATAGGGTTACTACAATATTAAATAAGTTTAAAGTTCTCTGCATATTGCTTAGCATATAGTCTTCAAAAACTTCTAATCATCCTCATTTTTCAATAATCTACCTTTAACCAAAGCTTTTCAAATGAGATGGCTCTCTTCTTAACCCCTATACTTTTCATGTCCTTCTTGTGTTAAAATATTGGACTGAATAGTTTCTAACTACATGCTATACCTTTATTTCAACCCACTCTCAATTTTCCTTAATGTACCACTGAAGTTGATTTCATGTTTTAGAATGTCTTTCTCCTTGGAGCTATGGGAAATAATCTACTTCTTAACTTCTCATCTACTCTTTGAGATAAAAGATAGATTATCAGCCCAGGCTGGGTGGCTCAGATAGTTGCAGGGTCATCCCATAAACCAAAAGGTTGCAGGTTCGATCCGTAGGCAGGGCACATACCTTGGTTGTGGGTTTGATCCCAGTAGGGGTACATATGGAAGGCAACCAATCAAAGTTTCTCTCTCACATCAATGTTTTCTCTCTCTCTCAAATCAATAAACGTATCCTCTGGTGAAGATTTAGAAACATTTTTTTTCTTTTACTGATTACAAAGAGAGGGGAAGGGAGGGGGAAAAAGAGGGAGAGAGACACTGATGTGAGAGAGAAACACTGATTGATTGCCTTTCACACATTTCACACATTTGGTGCCCTGACTGGGGCACCCTGACTGGGCACCAAATCCACAACTCAGGCAAGTGCCCTGACTGAGGATCAAATTGGTGACCTTTCATATTGCAGGATGAGGCCCAATCAACTGCACCTCCTTGGCCAGGGCCCAGGAGAGGATTTTTTTTTAATGTTTAAGAAAAAAAGGGTAGATTATTACTGTCTCTATCCCAACAGATTTATTGATAGGGTCTAGACCCTATTTATTAATAGGGTCTAGAAGCTTAATGAACTGAAAAGAGGCAAAATGGTCAGTGAGAAGAACTAAAATGGAGTATCACCAATCATGATACTTTATATTCTGATCAGCCAGCCTTGCTGGATTTGCCTGAATTTACTAACTCGTTTCATTTGTTAAATACATATTGAACGATGTGCTAGAATGTAAAAGGTTAAAAAGAGATCTGGTCCCTGACTCGAGGAACTTCCAGAAAATAATGAAATGAATGGTTACCATACACTAAGGGTCTTACTAGAGACATCAGCAGAGTGAAATGGAAGCACAGTGGACAGATAATCCAAATCAGGTTGCATTCCAATGTTTTGTCTTAATAATGGGAGAAAAGGGCTCTGAGTCTAAAAAGAACACTTAATTCCTACTTCCTTTCTAGCAGCTTTGGCATAAAGGAAGATATATTAATGTTTAAATCTACAAAAAAGGAAGTGATAAAGTATAACAGAAAAACAACAAAAATTGTGGACTTTAAGTGCCTCCCTCACCCACCAGTCCCTCAGTACTCCCCGTTTCATGCTGAAAAAGATGAGTGGTCAACGTCCCTCCCATTGACCTCTACAATTTGGACATTTCCTGATCCAAAAAGACAGGCAGGAATCTTCCCCAGGAGTAGAAAGTGGGGTCTAGGGAGCAAGGGACAGTGAAGGAAGCCGAAGCCAGTTCTCACCGAGAGGATCTTATCACCTTCCTGGAGCCGCCCATCCAGGGCCGCAGCCCCATTCTCTTTGATGCTGCTGACGTAGATGCCACTGTCGTTGGAGATGTACTGCTGATCTGTCCCACCGACGATGTTGAAGCCCAGCCCTAAGAAAATCATGGGGGAGTTGTGAAGGAGATACAGGTGAATAAAAACAAAGGGATTAAGGAAAAAGAGAGCCCTGGGTGATGTGGCTCAGTGGATTGAGCATTGGCCTGCGAACCAAAGGGTCGCTGGTTTGATTCCCAGTCAGGGCACACGCCTGGGTTGTGGACCAGATCCCCAATGGGAGCATGCGAGAGGCAACCACACATTGATGTTTCTCTCCTTCTCCCTCCCTTCCCACCTGTCTAAAAATAAATAAAATGCTTTTAAAAAATAAAGAAGAAGAGAAAGAAAGAGAAAAGGCCTAGTGGAGTAGGGAGGTTGATCAGTCAGAATATTATATAGCTGGCGAATACTCATGGGCAAAGTCAGTGAACAGTATCACCAACAGAGGTCAAGAGTATCTAGAGCTGCCCAGTCTGATCAGGTAGAACTTAAAATACAAACACGGTGATCAACATGGTTTGTCGAATATAAAAAAAATCTATGCTGAGTGAAATAATGGTGATTCTTGTTAAGATGTGCTTCCATTCACGTTTGATTCTGGTCTATTGATGGCATTCAGTGGACCCAGTTCTTGACTTTCCTGTTACCAAGGTAACAGGGTTAGCTGTGCTCATGAGAAGAAGCTATGCTTTTAACTAATTAGCAAAACAACTATTCCAAATTTAGTGGGAAAGAGATTCCTAACCAAACTTTCCCTTCCATACTTCTCCCAACCTTTGGGAGAGTTTGTGTATGGTGCTGTTTTGGAAGAAATGGTCTTGGGAGCCCCATTTACTTTTTTCTATTTTGAGTTAGGGGGCAGTAGTGTAAGTATTGGCAGGAAACCTAGGAAACAGAAAGGTACCACATTTTTGGACTATAAGATGCATGTATCCCCCCCCAAATTTGGGAGAAATAATGGTTGTTAATGCTGCTGTTGAGTTGTTTACATTTACATTGGTAAAATATTATGTTATTTATGTTATTAAATATTTTACCACATTTTTAGCTTCAAAAATTTTTTTCCTATTTTCCTCTTCTAAAACCTAGGTGCATCTTATGGTCCAAAAAATACGGTAACTGATGCTTCGTGATAGAAGTAAATTGTCAAATTCACTCTTCTTTCCTTTTCTACCTCAAGTACAATCACAGACTTCGGTAGAGTGACTGCTAAGTTTTATTTGCAGTAGAACACTGACTACTCATGATTAGCAACTCCTCATTGCTCCTTCTTCCCCACCCCAGCAGCCACCATCTCTTCTTTACTTCCAGAAGTGGCTACTTTAAATGGGCATAAAATTTCAGTTATACGAGATCAGTTAAGTTATAGAAATCTGAAGTACAACATTGTGCCCACACATAACAACAGTGTACTGTACCCTTAAAAATCTGTTAAGGGAGTAGATATCATTTAAGTGTTTTTAACTCACCAAAATAAAATTTTAAAAACAGAAAGAAAACTGACTACCAAAGCACTGTGTCCATGGACCAACCACTTAGTTGTGGGAAGGATTTCAGTTTACTAAAACCGTTATAAAATGACTTTAGCTATGCATTAAAAAGAAAAGAAAAAACAAAGGAACTTCCCTAGGGTTTTCTTTATGTTAGGTACTGTAGAATTCAGAGCCAGTGTGCAAAGAGAAAGGAGACTGGAAACAATTAATAAACAAAAATGTGGTAGCACAATTGGGAGGAACAGCCATTAGCCTGCTACTGGTTTCAATAAAAAGCAGATACTTAAAGAGACATCTGTGGGCTTTCTAAAACTTTTACTCATTGGTGGGATGAAAGCTCACATGTAAAGTGCATAGTATTACTGTGAGCACTAGAGAATTAATCTGTGATTTAAGGAAACATGTGGCTGAAGAGAGAAGCAGCAGGAAATATTTAATTTAAGCAGCATAAGCTGTGCACAGAATATCTGCAGCTAGAGAATGAACAGAAGGATTTAAGATACATGATAGAACTACTTCTAGAAGATGACTATTTCAACTAACTGGAAGTATGGGGCATGAAAAATTTAAGTTACTAAATGGTTTCTTTTAGAACACTCTTAATTTGATTACAGTGTGTGGCAAGTACTAAAAAGGGGACGTTGGGTAGTTCTTGGAGATAAGATGGAAAGGGAGATGGAGCCTATCTCATGAAAGGCTTTGAAATGACCTCAAAACAGTGACGGGTTTGAACAAGGTGGCTGAGGCCAACCAGCAGCCTCTCTCAATATGGGGACAAATTATTTGAAGAAAGTCTTTCGATGAAATCCAACATCCTCACCAAACACTACAGCTGCCTCTGGAAATCCTGGATGGGATGCACGTGTTAATAAGCAGGCGCATGCAATATAGTACAATGGTAAGAAAGAGGAGGGACTTTACTACTGGGCCTTTAAGCTGACAGAACAGTGTCTAAAAAAGAAGTGTGGAAGAAATCTTACTCAGTTTTTCTGTAAACAAGCAAGTGCAGTCTACTCCCTCCAGAAATCACATTACACAAGCATGTTTATAACCTACTTCTACTTCAGTTGTAAATGAATCACACCACTTAACATGAGAACCCCTGAACTGATGTGAAATCCCTTTCTTCAGCCAGAACATTTACAGAACAAAACTCACTTGTAGTTCAAAGCACTGCTGCAATAAACAGAGGCCACCAAAGCACTGAGTAGCAGCAGCAATGCCAACTCAAATCTAAAAATGATCCCCAGTTCCTTTGTTCATTAAAGATTACTGATGTTTTACCATGTGTCAGGCACTGTGTTATGTTCTGAGAAAGACATAAAGCTAAACCAGACAGTCCCTGCTTTTAACCACAACCAGAAATCTACCCTTTTCCCTGTCCCTTTTAGATTTTGCAGAAGCAAATTCAAATCAGAAATCAGAAGACCTGGTCCCAAATTCAACTCTGTAACTTAACAGATATGTAAAACTATTCAATGTTCTTCTGATCCTCAGCTTCACTTTCTGTAACACGAGGATTACAAATGCTGCCCACTCTATCTCAAAAGGTAATTGTTAGGGTCCAATAATCTTAACAAATCTGTAAAAAATCCTTCTAAACTACGTAGTTGCTGTACTGAGTAACTGCACTGAGAGTAGTTATCAGTAAACTAGCAGTACCTACTATAGCCCCAAACCAGATAGCCTGATGAAAAAAGGACAACCAACTAAACAGTACAAATGTAAAAAGTCAAGGAAGACAGAGAGATTAAAAAGTCCATCCATCTATTAATAGGACAAGACTGAACTGGAACTCAAACTTTAAGTATGTCTATAACCTGTGACCGAGACATTTCCCCTCACGAGTAGTTTCTAGCAAAGTAGTATTTAAAATAAGCAATAATCAGTCCAGCACATGCACCAACTAATTGCAACAGTCAGCTTGGAAACCAAAGGGGAAGGAAGGACTATCCTCGTACATATCTGCATATTATCGGCTGTGTCCTAGAACAACCTTCCATAAACAGGGTGGACCACACATCCCGGTTTGTCTAGGAGTCTTGGTATACACCTGCAATCAAAATATTCCCCTCCAGCCCTGGTGCTGTGGCTCAGTGGGCTGAGTGCCGGCCCATGCATCAAAGGGTCACCAGATCAATTCCAAGTCAGGGCACCTGCCTGGAGGGGGCGCGTGAGAGGCAACCATGCATTGCTGTTTCTCTTCCTCCCCCCTCTCAACAAATAAATAAATAAAATCTTAAAAAATATATTCCCCTTCAATTTCAAAAGCACCTAATTTTGGACCAATGTGATCATCCTATCTATAAACAACGATGTAAGAATATGTTAGTTGCAGTATGTTTTGTGATCGTGTGAAAACTGCCAGCAATTTAGGGGTCCATCCTTTGGGGAAGAGATTACTAAAATATAGTTAAACATTAGAAGCACTGAATAATCATATGCAAAGTAATGGAGGCCTGAAATGTAATGTTGATATTAATAGCACAATATTTCCTTGTAAATGAAAAGCCCATGCACACAAAACAATTACCTATTTACAAAAATACATGCATATTTAAGGACATGTGGAGATAGATTAGAGTAGGTAACTATTAGGGAAGGATGTATTAGTTAGGAGATAGTAAACCAAGGCAGGGAAGAGGAGGGAGACATCTCACCCACTAATTCAGCGGTCCTGAATGCGGTTCAACAATACTGTCAGGTGTTCCTAACATCACAGAAAAACACCACAATAGCACAGGAGGAGGGCAACCCTTGAAATTCTATGTATCATTTCCACTATCTGGGAAAGAAAGCCTCTGAGACTGTGTACTCATCGCAAGGTCTAGAAGCGGGAAGAGGAAGGGGTCCACAGTGCCTAAAGAAGCCCATAAAACAACTTTGGTTAATTGCCTGCCTCTGGTCACTATCTATTTTACTAGGGAGTCCCTAGTGCTTACAGAAAGAGCCCGTAAATAACTTCTTGTAACTGCCTCAATTTAATTAACTGCCTCTGGTCACATACCTGTTTTACAATAAGATGAACAAATAGAGTCTGGAGCAAGATAAGGATTTGGGCTAACAGACTCCCACACACACCTAAGTTTGGGTAGTCACGTACCTTGTCAATCAATGAGTAACTTCTTCACCCCCATCCCACCGACATAAATTCTCTGAACAAAGGACCTGATGCTCTTGCCGCCCTTGTTTTCGTCGCCCGTGCTCTTGCCTTTCTCCCCAACCTCAGCTAGGCCTGTTCTTTTCCATGAGAACTTATCACTAATAAGCCCTGCTTAAATGCTGACAGACTTGCTATTCTGTAATTCTTTACTGCATCAGCAAGAAGAACAGAGTTTCTCCTGTAACAGATGTAGGGTGAAGTTAGAAATGAGGGGTAAAAACAAAATCAAAAAAGGACCTTGCACGTATTGATGGTGATAATGTGCTATGGAGCTAAAGGATATAATTAATTCAGTTCTCAGTACCTACAATCCAAAAGGGGTTAAGGGGAGAGGGCAAAGAAAAAGACCTAGAGTCAATGGAATTTCAAAAACAATAAAATTTAAAATGTGGTATGAACCAAACTATCTCAGCTGGAGTCACTAATATGGGGGCCAGGGGACTAAAATGGCGTCAGGAGGCTATTAAGAAAGTGGGGCCTATGCAGCCTATTCACATTTGTGCCTCAGTTCTCAGAGCTGCTCTGCTATGAGGTTGCTAAATCTGCTGCTGAACTCAGCTCAATGCTGAGTCATAAATATCCCGGAACAACCAATGCATGGACACATGGACTTTACCTCTTTCTTGTAGTTTTTGCCTGTGTTGTTGGCATAGTGAAAATAACCAAGCCTTGTTAACCTAGCCAGTAATCCTTCATTTGCATGAAAGAATTCCACTTTGTGATTTTTGCCCTTACAAATCCTTTCTTTGTTCTCCAAGCACAATTTACATTGCTACCTGAATCTATGTATCCTGGGCTGCAGCTCCTCTTGCTCATATAAATGCTCTTTACTCTATTACAGTCTAAAATTAATTTTGGTTTACTGTGGCAAGATTAAAATGGGCTGCTTAGTCTCAAATCTGGAAATCTCTAAAGCAAAAGAAGTAAAGATAGCATAAGAATAACACCTTCTCCAGAGGACTGGGAGAGAAAGAGTGTGCCCAGTTTAAGAGTTTTGGAAAGTTAAACAAGAAAATGCCTTCTTATGGATTCGTCCTGTTCCCAGGTATGGACCTTGAGCTTACTTATGAGTAAGAGCAGTAATGACAGCAGCAACGCCTGGTATTTGTCAGATATGTAGCATGTACTATGCTGTGCACTTTACATATATTATTTAATCTTCTCAACAAACACATGAAGTGATCATTACATTTTACAGATAAATTTAAAATGTGAAACAAGAAATTAGGTAACTTTCCAAAAGGTCAGTTAGCTCTTCCCAAAGCCAAGACACCAAGTTGGGATGTTTGATTCCAAAGTGTGAGTTTTAAACCATTTTTGCTATACTGTATCTTTGTAGAAAATATAAATAACTGCTTTAGAAAGGAAGTATTTGGGCTGGTTCTGAATAAGAAATGTTGGGATAACTGTCATAGAGCAGTCTCCAAAAGTAATATATTCCAGAAGAAGAACTGGTCATTCTGCAGTTCTGTTACCTTAGTCAGGGTCCCCCTATTGCCTACTTTCAGGCCAGAGAAGGAAAAATTCTTCACTTCATCCAGATTCTTATCTATTAAATCTATTAAAAGTTATCTATTAAATCTATTAAAAGTTAAAAGTTATCTATTAAAAGTTATCTATTAAATCTATTAAAAGTTATCTATTAAAAGTTATAAGGTACAAGACCAATGTCTAACAATGTTATTGTAGAAATAACAATTCTGAACATAATTTAAATGAAACAAAGTATTTCAATAACACGATAACAGCCATTTGTTGAATTATGAACAGCAGACTGACAAACAACCTATTTCCCCCATATTTACCTGCTTTTTCTATCCCAGGATAACCTTACAATTTCTCCTAGACATCAACCCAACTCTACTGAACACACAAACCACTATTTATTTATTTATTGATTGATTGATTGATAAAATAAACATAGTATAAAATCAAACTATTGGACACACAAACGGCTGTTTGTTTAGTAGTAGAATGTATGTAACATAACTTAACATTTTAAGCGCTTTTAAGTGTGTAACATTAATTCAGTGGCACTAAGTACATTCATAATGTTGTGCAACCACCCCCAATATATCTCCAGAATTTTTTTAAAAGATTTTATTTATTTATCTTTTAGAGAGAGGAAGGGATAAAGAGAGGGAGAGAACCATCAATGTGTGGTTGTCTTTCACACACCCCCTACTGGGGACCTGGCCCACAACCCAGGCACGTGCCCTGCCTGGGAATCGAACTAGTGGCCCTTTGATTCACAGGCCAGCACTCAGTCCACTGATCTACACCAGCCGGGGCTTTTTTAAAAAAAAAGATTTTATTTATTTAACGTCTCCAGAATTTTTTATCATATCAAACAATAAAAATTCTGTACCCATTAAAGAATAACTCCTCATTCTTCCTTCCTCTAGCCCCTGAGAACCTCTATTATACTTCCTGTTTCTATGAATTTGCCTATTCTATATACCTCATAAAGTAGAATCATACAATATTTGTTCTTTGTGTCCTGCTTATTTTCCTTTGCACATCTTCCAGGTTCACCTTATTGTAAGATGTATCAGAATTATTTCACTCCTTTTAAAGGATGAATAACAATCCACTGTATGTATATACCATTTTGATCATCCAGTCATATGTCAATGTACATTTGACTGTTTCCACATTTTGGCTGTTATGAATAACGCTGCAGTAACACCGGTGTACAAATATCTGCTTAAGTCCCTTCTTTCAATTCTTTTGGATAAATACCTCAGAACTGAACTGCTGGACCACATGGTAATTCTACATTTAACAATTTAATGAACTACCCACACTCATGAGGAACTGTTTTCCACAGTGGCTGCAGCATTTTACATTCCAAGAAGCAATGTCCAGGATTCTACTTTCTCCATATCCTTGCCAAATATTTGTTATTTTCATTGTTTTGTTTTTTGGATAATAGTTATTCTAATAGATGTGAAGTGGTAACTCGTTTTGATTTACATTTCCCTAAGGCTAGTGATGTTGAATTTATCTCTTCATGAACTAATTGGCCATTTGTACACCTTATTTGAGGAAATTTCTTTGCTCCTTTGCTTATTTTGAAGTGGGTTTGCAGTTGTTGAGCTGTAAGAGTTCTTTATATATTCTGGATATTAATCTACTATCAGTTACAATATGTATAAATATCTTCTCCCATTCTGTGGGTTACCTATAACTTTATGTGTCTTTTGATACACAAAATTTTTAATTTTGCTAGAACCCAATTTAATTGTTTTCTTTTGTTGCCTGTGCATTTGGTGTCATATCCAAAAATCACAAAATACATTGTCATGAAAATATTTCCCCTACCTTTTCTTCTAGGAGTTTTATAGTTTTAGCCCTTAAATTTAGGTGTTTGATGGACTTTTAGTTAATTTCTGTATATGATATAGGACAGGGATCCAACTTCACTCTTTTGTATGTGAATATCCAGTTTTCCCAACACCATTAGTTTAAAAGATTCCCCCTCCCCTTGTCAAAAATCACCAGACCATATGAGAGGGTTTATTTCTGGGGTCTATTCTATTCCATTGCTCTATATATCTGTCCTTATGTCAGTAACACACTGTTTTGAGTACTGTAGCTCTGAAGTATGTTTTGAAACCAGGAAGTTGAGTCCTCCAAATTTGTTCTTTCTTTTCAAGATTGCTCTGGCTATTAGGAGGGCCTGTGAGATTTCATCTGAATTTTAGGATGGAGTTTTCTGTTTCTACAAAAAAGATAACAATATTTTGGTAGAGATTGCATTGAGTCTAGAGAATTGCTTTGGATAATACTGCTTCCTTAACATTATTAAGCCTCACAATCTGTGAATGTAGGATATATTTCTACTTATGTTTTTAATTTCTTTCAAATTTTATAGTTTTCAAAGTACAAGTTATGGTCTCCTTGGTTAATTTACTTGTATTTCATTCTTTTTGATGTGATTTTTAATGAAATTGCTTAATTTCCTTTTCATATTGTTTACTGTTAAGTGTAGATACAACTGATTTTGTGTTTTAATTTTGTATCCTGCAACTTTGATGAATTTGTTGTTAATTTTAACAGGGTCCTTTTTTTTTTTTTTTGGTGTAGAATCTTTAGCATTTGCTCCATACGAGAACATTGTATCTTATGTAAATAGAGACAATTTTACTACTTCCTTTCCAATTCGTATGCCTTTTATTTCTTTTTCTTGACAAAGTGTTCTGACTAGAACTTCTAGTACCATGTTAAATAGAAGTGATGAAACAGGCATTCATTCCTGTTTGTTCCTGATCTTAAAGGAAAAGCTTTCATCACTATATCACTGAGTATGTAAGCTGTGGATTCTTCATATATGGCTTTTATTATGTTGAGGAAGTTTCCTTCTATTCTTAGTTTGTTGAGTGTTTTTAACATGAAATGGTGTTGAATTTCTTCAGATACTTATCCTGTATCTGTTGAGATAATCATGTGTTTTTTCTTCATTCTATGAATATGTTGTATTACATCGATTGACTTTCTCAAGTTTATTTGGATTCTTGGAACAAATTCCACTTTGCCATGGTATATAATTCTCTTAATATGCTGCTGAATTAAAACAATGTAGCTCTATGATCAGCCTAGCTTTCTGTATGGAAGCAATTTCTGGATCACAACCACAGGAAGCAGGGCCATATTCAATAGAGCCTAACAGCTTCACTGAGCTGATGAGAAAGGGGTCCAAGTTTGGAGAGGCTGAGCCTTGGCAGGGTATCTCAGTTGGTCAGAGCATCGTCTTGATAAACCAAGGTTGTAGGTTTGATCTCTGCTAAGGGAACATACAAGAAGCAACCAATGAATGCACTAATAAAGTGGAACAACAAATCGATATCTCTCTCTTACTCTCTCTCTTTCCCTTCCTCCCTCCCTCTCTCTCTAAAATCAATAAATAACTTCTCAAAAAGTTTTTTTAAAGTTTGCAGAGGTAGCAAGAAATTATAGGTAAAGTTCTGGAAAGAAGCTAGTCGTACACACAGACAAAAAAAGACCTCCAGGTAACTACATGCGTCTTCATCAAGTAGTAGGCCATATATATGTTGAATGAAACCCCACAAGGTTGGACAAACAAAAACTACAAGTTGTATGCTGAATAACTCTCAGAGCTTACACAAAGCTTCAAGTTCTAACTAGCCAGAATGAAAATCCTCAATGATTCACTTGGAAATTCAGCAGAGATACTCTTAGAACATACCTCATGTATAGAGTTCAACTGTCCCTGAAGTCAATGTGACTTTAGAACTACTCTAGAAAGGCTTACAAAGGAGCCTTAAAGAGATCAAACTCATGCAAGTTACTGAACTGCCTGCCAAAACAAAGTGCGACGATGTAATGTTAACGTTAATGTACAAAAACAAAATGCAGACACTCAACAATGTAATATTCACAACAACCACAATCTAATTAAAAATTATTAACATGCTGCCCAGACCCACGTGGCTCAGTTGGTTGGAGCATTATCATGTGTACCAATGTCAGGGGTTTGATTCCAGGTCGGGACACATAGTTGTGGGTTTGGTCCCCAGTTGGGAAGTGTGTGGAAGACAACCAGTTGATGTTTCTCTCACATCAATGTTTCTCTACCTTCCTCTTTCTCTCTAGAATCAATAAATATATATATTTAAAAATTTAATTATTAGTATGATAAAGGAAAGAAAACATGACCCATCATCAAGAGAAAAACTCAACAGAAACAGAAACAGAAATAACTAGCAGATGCGGATGCTTAAAAGGCTATTATAACTAGGTGAAAATAACTGAAGTCAAACAAAATGAGAAAATGGAAGATGTTTTTCAAGCCTCTAATCCATTTTGAGTTGATTTTGTGTATGTTGTATGATAGTAGTTCAACTTCATATTTTTGTATGTGGCTATCCAGTTTTCCCAACACCATTTATTGAAGAGACTGTATTCTTTCCCTGTTGCATATTCTTAACTCTTTTGTCATAAATTAATTGACCATGTATACATGAGTTTATTTCTGGGCCTATTCTGCTATATTGATCTAAATATGAAAATGGAAGATTTTTTAAAATAAAACATATAGTTGAAAATTCCATCTGAAAGAAAAATACAGCAAATATGATTAACATCAGATTTAATACCAGAGAAGAAAAGATCAATGAACTTAAGAAACTACAACAGAAATGAATTCAGTAAAGTAGCAGGATACAAAATAAACAGAAATCAGTTGCATTTTTATGTACCGATAATGAACTATCAGAAAGGGAAATTAAGAAAACAATCCCATTTACAATAGCACACACACAAAAAAACCCTAGGAATACATTTCACCAAAAATATAAAAGACTTGTGCTTGGAAAAATGTAAGACACTGAAGAAAGTAACTGAAGAAGTCACAAATAAGTGGAAATATATATCGTGTTCATGGAAAGGAGGAATTAACATCATTAAAATGTCCATACTACCTACCCAAAGCAATCTATAGATTTAATGCAATTCCTATCAAGGTACCAATGGCATATTTCAAAGAACTAGAACAAATGTTTCAAAAATTTATATGGAAACAGAAAAGACCCTGAACAGCCACAGCAATTTTGAGAAAAAAGAACAAAATTGGAGGAATCACACTACCTGATATCAAACTATACTATAAGGCCACAGTAAACAAAACACCATGGTACTAGGATAAAAACAGACATACAGATCAATGGAATAGGTTAGAGAGCCCAGAAATAAGCCAATGCCTATATGGTCAATTAATATTTGAGAAAGAGGGCAAAAACATACAATAGGGTAAAGACCAATGCATGGCACTGGGAAAACTTGAGCTATACATGAAAAAAAAAAGAAACTACACTAACTTCTTACACTATACAAAAGAATAAATTCAAAATAGATTAAAGGCTTAAAAGTTAGAATTGAAACCTTAAGAATCCTAGAAGAAAACATATACAATAAAATCTAAGACATTTCTCATAGCAGTATTTTTTTCTGACATATCTCCTTTGGCAAGGGAAACAAAAGAAAAAATAAACAAATAGGTCTACATCAGACTAAAAAGTTTTGGCACAGCTAAGGAAACCGTTAACTAAATGAAAAGACAACCCACTGAATGGGAGAGCATATTCACCAATTATACATCTAATAAGGGGTTAATATCCAAAATTTATAAAGAACTTATAAAAGTCAACACCAAATAGCATAAATGATTTAATTTAAAAAATGAGCAAAGGGCTTGAACAGAGGACATACAGATGTCCAAGAGACACATGAAAAGATGCTCAACAACACTGATGATCAGAGAAATGCAAATTAAAACCACAATGAGATATCACCTCACACTTGTCAGAATGGTGTTCTCAATAAATCAAAAATAAATGTAGGTGAGGATGTGGAGAAAAGGAAACCCTCATGAACTTTTGGGAATGTAGACTGGTGCAGCTACTGTGGAAAGAAGTATGGAGTTACTGCCAAAAATTAAAAATGGCTCTGGCCAGATGGCTCAGCTATTTTGAATAGCATCCCATACACTAAAATGTTGCAGGTTCAATTTCTGGTCAGGGCACATACCTAGGCTGTCATTTGATCCCTGGTCAGGGTGCATAAGGGAGACAACCATTGATGTTTATCTCTTTCTCTCTCTCTTCTTCCCTCTCCTTTCCCTCTCTCTAAAAAATCAATAAACATATCCTTGGGAGCTGAAAAAGATTAAAAATAGAACTGTCTTATGACCCAGCAATTCACTTCTGGGAATGCATCCAAAGAAATCTGAGGCACTAATTTGAAAGAATATATGCACCCCTATGTTCAGTGTAGCATTATTATTTACAATAGCCAAGATATGGAAGCAGCCTAAGTGCCCATGAGGAGATGAGTAGAGAAAAAAGTGTTAGTATATTTGCACAATGGAGTACTACTCGGCAGTAAAAAAGAAAATTTTACCCTTTGCGACAGTATGGATGTACCTGGACAGTATTATGCTAAGTGAAATAAGCTAGTACCATATGTGTTAAGTGAAAGACAAGTACGATATGATTTTATCCACATGTGGACTCTAAAGAACAGAGTAAACTAACAAAATAGAAATACACTCATAGACAGAGAACAGACTGACAGCTGTCAGAGGGGAGGGAAGAGGAGTTATGGGGCTGGGTGATAAAGATAAAGGGATTAAGCAAAAACAAACAAACAAACCCCAAAACAACCCCCACAAACACAGACAACAGTAATGGACAACAATATGGCGATTCCCAGAGGGAAAGTGGGGTAAGGGAAGGTAGAAGAAGGTATAAGGGGCAATAAATGGTGATGGGAGGAGACTTGACTGGGGTGGTGAACACAAATACAATATACAGATCACATATTATAGAACTGTACACCTGAAACCTATATAATTTTATTAAACAATGTCACCCCAATAAATTCAACAAAAATGTTTTGAAAAACCACAGAAACATATGAAATAATAGCGAGTGGTTCAATATATATGTTACTTGAGTTCCAGAAGGAGAAGAAAGAGGAAAACAATAAAAATATTTGAAGAAACAATTGGCTCACATTTGATGAAAACCATAAACAAGTAAATCCCAGAAGCTCAACAAACTATGATCAGGACAAACACAAAAGAAAACAACAGCAAGGCATATCACAATTTTTCTCTTTATACAAAACCAGGTATAAAGAGAAAATCTTAAAAGTAATCAGGAGAAAAAAGGTGACATTACATACAGGAAGTAAAGATAAGAATGACAATAGACTTCTCAAAAACTATGTAAGCCATAAGTTAATGAAACATCATCTTTAAAATGCTAAAAGAAAAACACAAGCTTACTTAGAATTCCATATCCAATGAATATAGCCTTGAAAAATTAAGGCAAATAAATACTTTTTCAAAAAAACAAAACCTGGGAGAATTTGTTGCACAGCAGAACTATACTATGATAAATGTTAAAAGACATTCTTCAGGCAAAAGAAAAAATTATATTGAATGAAAATTTGATCTATATAAAGAAATGAGGACTTCCAGCCAAGATGGAGGTATAGGTACACTCACTGTGCCTCCTTGCACAACCAAAATAAAGACAACAAAAATTTAGAAACAAAAAAACAAAAAAAAAAAACAACCAATACTGACAGAAAATTGAACTGTATGGAAGTCCGACAACCAAGGAGTTAAAGAAGAAACATTCATCCAGACCAATAAGACTGGGGAGGTCCGGCGGCCAGGAGGAGAGGACTCACAGCAAAGCAGCGGCTGGCAGACCCCTGGCACACAAAGTGGCAGCGGGTGGACCCAGGGAGGCAGCAAACTGTGGAGGGGTGTGGGCACACAAGGCGGCTGGCAGACTGGGCAGTACCACATTCGTGCACACATAAACCAGGCGAAACTGGGGAGCGAGAAAGACCACAAAACCCAGGGTCCCAGTGCAGGGAAATAAAGCCTCAAAACACCAACTGAAAACACCTGTGGGAGTTGAGGTTCCGGGAGAGACTCCCAGCCTCACAAGGGAGTTTGTTGGAGAGACCCACAGGGCTCTACAACATACACAAGTCCACCCACCCGGGAATCAGCACCAGAGGGGCCTGGTTTGCTTGGGGGAAGCAGCAGCAGTGACTGAAATCCCGTGGAGAGTGGAGCAAGAGCCATTGTTCTCCCTCAGACCCTTCCCCCACCTATGTATGCATCACAACCCAGTGACGTGGGTTGCCTTGCCCTGGTGAACGTCTAAGGCCCCGCCCCTCACTACGTAACAGGCATATCAAGACCCCCCAAAAAATGGCCCAAACAAAAGAACAGATCAAGGCTCCAGAAATAATACAATTAAGTGACGAAGAGATAGCCAACCTATCAGATGCACAGTTCAAAACACTGGTAATCAGTATGCTCAGAGAATTGGTTGAATTTGGCCACAAGTCAGATGAAAATGAAGGCTACGCTAAGTGAAATAAAGGAAAATGTACAGGGAACCAACAGTGATGGGAAGGAAACTGGGTCTCAAATCAATGGAGTGGATCAGAAGGAAGAAAGAAACAACCAAACAGAAAAGAAACAACCAAACAGAAAAGAATGAAGAAACAAGAATTCAAACAAATGAGGAGAGGCTGAGGAACCTCCAGGACATCTTTAAACATTCCAACATCTGAATTATAGAGGTGCCAGAAGGGGAAGAGGAGGAACAAAAAGTGGAAAACTTATTTGAACAAATAATAAAGGAGAACTTCCCCAATCTGGCAAAGGAAATAGACTTCCAGGAGGTCCAGGAAGCTCAGAGAGTCCCAAAGAAGGTGGACCCAAGGAGGAACACACAGCAAGGCACATCATAATTACCTTAGCCAAGACTAAAATGAAGGAGAGAATTCTAGAAGCAGCAAGAGATAAGGGGACAGTCACCTACAAAGGAGTTCCATCAGACTGTCAGCTAATTTCTCAAAAGAGACCTTGCAGGCAAGAAGGGGCTGGAAAGAAGTATTCAAAGTCATGAAAGGCAAGGACCTACATCCAAGATGGCTCTATCCAGCAAAGCTTTCGTTTAGAATGGCAGGGCAGATAAAGTGCTTCTCAGATAAGGACAAGTTAAAGGAGTTCATCATCACTAAGCCCTTGTTATATAAAATGTTAAAGGGACTTATCTAAGAAAAAGAAGACAAAAAACATGTACAGTAAAATGACAGCAAACTCACAATTATTAACAACCACACCTAAAACAAAAAGAAAAACAAACTAAGCAAACAATTCAAACAGGAACAGAACCACAGAAATGGAGATCACGTAGAAGGTTAGCAACAGGGGAGTGGGAGGAGAAGGAGGGAAAAGGTACAGAGAATAAGTAGCATAAATGGTAGGTAGAAAATAAATAGGGGGAGGGTAAGAATAGTATGGGAAATGTAAAAGCTAAAGAACTTATAAGTATGACACATGGACATGAACTAAAGTGGGGGAATGTGAGTGGGAGGGGGTGTGCAGGGTGGAGGGGAATGAAGGGAGAAAAATGGGACAACTGTAATAGCATAATCAATAAACTATAAAGAAAAAAAGAAATGAAAACCACCAGGAATCATAAATAAATGGATAAATACAAGTTAAAAATAAAAGGATGGAGACAGATATACTAAGTAGCTAGATTGGCCCTATTAACATCATAGAAAGTAGATTTCAGAATAAGGAATATTACAAGGGATAAAAAGAGACAATTGCTAATAAAAAAGGATTTAATTCATTAAGAAGACATTAAAACACTAAGTATGAATGGATTCAATAACAGAATTTGAATATCAATGAAGCAAACTAAAATGAGAAAAGGGCAAATCAAAAATGATAGTTGCAGATTTTAATACTTCTTTCTCAGTAATTGATAGAACAAGTAAACAGAAAAATCAGTAAAAATACAGAAAAAAATACACTAAGAATCTACTTGACTTAATTACCTTTTACAGAACAATGCACTAAACAACTATAGAACACACATTCTTTTCCAGTGCACAGGTAATGTTCACAAAGATTCACTGCAGGCTGGTCTATACAGTAAGTCTCAATAAATTTCAAAAGATACAACTGAAGAGAAACCAGCAAAAATGAATATATTAGTCCTCTTGGGCTGCCATACCAAAATACCACAGACTGGATAGTTTAAACGATAGAAAATCAGTTCTGGAGTATTGGGAAGTCCAAAATCAAGGTACCAGAAAGGTAAGTTTCATTCTGAGTTCTCTTCTCTTGACTTGTAGAAGGCCACCATCTCTTGCTGTGTGCTCTTATGATTTCTTTGTGCATGTGGGTCTCTTGTTATAAGGTCAGTGATTCTATAGGGTCAGACCCCCAATCTTATGTAACTTCAATGAATTTGAATTATTTTTGTAAGTGTCCTATCTCCAAATACACATTAGGGGTTAGGACTTCCACATGTGAATTTTGGGGAAAAAACAATTTAAAGTCCATAAATGTTTGGAAAACAAATAACCTATTAGTTAAAGATAACATTATAAAGGAAAATAGAAAAGATGTTAGTTAAATGACAATGAAATCACAATATATTAAAAATTGTGGGATGCAGTCAAAGCAATGTTTAGAGGAAAATTTACGGCTTTAATAGAAAAGAAACAACAAGGTATAATATTACCTAAATGTCTATCTTAAGAAGCTAGAAGAGTAAATTAAACCCAAGGGGAATAGAAAGTATGAAACAGTAAACATAAGAATGGAATCAATGAATAGAAGAAAAATTTAACAGAGCCAAAAGATAGTTCTTGGAAAGAATTAATAAAGTTGATGAATTGTTAGCAAAAATAATCCAGAAAAATAGAATTTATAAATTACCAATGCCAGGAATACAAAATGGATTTTTACTAGAATGGCTAAATAAACATACTTCACCAAAATTAGTTCCAATTATGAATAAAGCTCCTATAAACAGCCATGAACAAGTAGGTTTGTTCATTTTTAAATTTGTGTACTCCTGTGCCCATACAGTACAAGAGGGAACTCCTTCAAAAACTATAATTAACTTCTGGAGGGTGGGCCCCTTGCAGTACAGGGTTTTCCCACCAAGTGAGTGTTCTAGGAACCCATCTGTATCAGTGGACCAACTGGTGGTGTTGTGAGAGGCTATGTTCAGCTTCCGTAATTTTTTTCCTGAAGACTCTTTCAACTCAGTTACCCATTTCATGATGGGTGATTTACAAGTGTACCTACCCACATCTCACTGAATGTTCATCAGTTTTTGACCAAAAACAGCATGACCCCTGTGCCCATCCTCCCTATTCACTGGATCTTGCCCTGAGCAACTCTTTTTTGTTTGTTTGTTTCTCTAGATGAAAAAAGTCCTGAAAGGGAAATGGTTTGCTGATGTCAAAGAGGTGAAATGAAAAACTGCAGAAGCACTAAAAGGCACTAAAATCAGTGAGTTGACTTTTGAGCAGTGGAAAAAAATGCCTTGATAGGTGTATTTCATCAAATGAGAGTACTTTTAAGGGGATGGAAGTTTAAACATGCAAGAATAAGTACACAATTTTTTATAAATAAATTTAAGGATTTTTTGGGTCTCCCTCCCCCTTGTACCTAGTACATATAAAAACCTCACCGGGTATCAAGTGACCATTAATGCCATTAAAAACAACACCTATGCCAAGAATTCCTAAAATTTCTATTTCTGTGGAAATCTAGCAAGGTCAAAGAAGTCTCTGTGAGACTCAGCAGGTTTTTTCATAATCCAAAAAAGAGGGCATAAAAGGGGGGTGGGATATAGAAGAGGAAGCTCAAAGTCCTTAAAATTCCTATGACAAAGTTACTCTATTTCCTAAATAATTCAACTCTTGCCCCACTAAAGTCTATTCTTTACACAACAGCAGTAATGGTAGGTACTATTTAAGCTCTGTAAATTAATTAAATTAATTACCTTTTGGTAAAATGCTTAGAACAGTGCCTGGTGCACAGTCAACACTATAAAAAATATTTGCAAAACAAAACAAAAAACATTTAATTTTTCCAACTCTAAAAATAAGTTTTATTAATACTCTCATTTTTTTAGCTAAAAAATTTTTTTTTAAGTGAGTGAGGTAACGTCTCACATCACAGAGCTAGCAACTCAGGCATTCTGGCTCTATGCTCTGCTGCTCATTGCAATTGTATTAAAATTCAATTCTCTTTTGAATCCACAGTGCTTAGCACAGAAACTTGCCCTATAGCCATTGCTCAATATAATGGAACCTCAGTTCTCAAGATTAATTTGTTCCAGAAGGCTGTTCGAGAAGCAATTTGTTCAAAACCTGAGAGATATGTGACTGAGCATACAGGTATCAGCATGAAACCATTGTCAGGTTGAAAACTGCAGTTTTGGTCCACAAACAAGACATTTTTCTGTGAAAAACTTGGTTGAAAAACGAACTGGTTCAAGATCAGAGATGTTGGAGAACGAGGTATGACTGCAAATATGTGTGGATTGCAATGAGTCCAATGAATGAGTCCAGAGGTTAAATGACCAGGCATCTTTTGACCCCAAACTATTATATATTCCCTGGAGAAACTCTCTAATCCAAGGATAAAATATGTGACTTATCATTTTTTTTACCTCTCCCAAAAAACAGTAAAAAAACATGCACTGACAAATTAAGACAGAAAGGGAATTTTCCCCCTCAAAGTAACAGAAAGATGCTGAAACAATAAAAGAAATATATTATGCCACAGTCAGTCTCTCCCTATTCCAGGGCTTCATCTGATGGGGGCAAAGAATAAAGCCTAGCAAAGATGTTTCAGGCAGTACCTGCCAGGATGGGCACCGGGGCCTCTTTTTGTTTCTCCTGAACTTCTCTTTCAAAGATCTAGGTAGGCATTCTTATTCTATCATTCCAGACTAAGTCCTTGTTCAAGCTCTGAATGCCAATGCCTAGCCTCTACCATTATACATCATGTCTCTGTCATCTCCCTTGCTTTTGAAATGTTTCAGTCTCTTCATTTTTGCCTATTACAACCTGTACCCTTGCCACAGCTCTCTTTTCAACTTTCTCTTATTCTTCCTCTTCTTGCCCAACATATGGTAAGCTGTAAAATGTATATTTCATTGTATGAGTATACCTTAGTTTTGTACAAGGGGAGAATAACATTATCTAATTTGTTTCTAAAATACTTCCTACAGGCATTTAATATTTTCTTGGGTCTTTTGCCTGAAATGGTTCATTCACTCTGACTCATCAAGGAATACAACATACCTGATTAAGATCCATAGCTCTTTCATTATTCTACCTCTTCAAGTTACTTGACACATGCCTATCATAATAATCCTCCTATTGAACTGCAATATTCTTAAAAATAGTGATCATTTAAAAATTTTTTATTCCAGTATCCATGATTTCTAATCATAATAAACACTCAGTGAATATTTTAAAAATCAGTTTCAATTCATTACAGAGACTCCTGAGACTAACAGTTTGTTCTGAATCATAATCTAAGCATAAATTTCTTCCTCAATGTTGCTTTTATTTTTTTAGAGATTTTCTTTATTTATTTCTAGATAGAGAGAAAGGGAAGGAAAAGGAGAAGAGAAATATCCATGTGTGAGAGAAACATTGGTTGGTTGCCTCTTGCATGCACCTTGACCAGGACCAAGCCCGCAACCCAGGCACGTGCTGGGAAAGGGAATCAATCTAGCAGCCTTTCAGTTTGGAGGACCATGCCCAACCCACTGAGCCACACCAGTCATGGCAATAACACTGCTTTTATTTATTTATGTTTAAATATACTTTATTGATTATGCCATTACAGTGGTCCCATTCCCCCCCCTTCATTCCCCTCCATGCTGCACACCCCCTCCCACCCACACTACCCCATTTAGTTCATGTCCATGTGTCATAAGTTCTTTAACTTCTACATTTCCCATACTACTCTTGCCCTCTCCTTGTCTATTTTCTCTCCACCTTCTATGCTACTTATTCTATGTACCTTCTCCCACCACTCCCCTGCTGCAACCTTCCAGGTGATCTCCATTTCTGTGGCTTCGCTCCTGTTTCAGGTGCCCACTTAGTTTGCTATTGTTTTAGGTGTGGTTGTTAATAACTGTGTTTGCTGTCTTTCCACTGTTCATATTTTTTATCTTATTTTTCTAAGTCCCTTTAACATTTCATATAAGAGCTTAGTGATGATGAACTCCTTTAACTTGTCCTTATCTGGGAAGCAGTTTATCTGCCCTTCCATTCTAATGAAAGCTTTGCTGGATAGAGCAGTCTTGGATGTAGGTCCTTGCCTTTCATGACTTGGAATACTTCTTTCCAGCCCCTTCTTGCCTGTAAGGTCTCTTTTCAGAAATCAGCTGACAGTCTGTTGGGAACTCCTTTGTAAGTCACTGTCCCCTTATCTCTTGCTGCTTCTAGAATTCTCTCCTTCATTTTAATCTTGGCTAATGTAATGATGATGTGCCTTGGTGTGTTCCTCCTTGGGTGCACCTTCTTTGGGACTCTCTGAGCTTCCTGGACCTCCTGGAAGTCTATTTCCTTTGCCAGATTGGGGAAGTTCTCCTTTATTATTTGTTCAAATAAGTTTTCCACTTGTTGATCTTCCCCTTCCCCTTCTGGCACCCCTATAATTCAGATGTTGGAACGTTTAAAGATGTCCTGGAGGTTCCTAAGCCTCTCCTCATTTGTTTGAATTCTTGTTTCTTCATTCTTTTCTGTTTGGTTGTTTCTTTCTTCCTTCTGGTCCACTCCATTGATTTGAGTCCCAGTTTTCTCCCCATCACTAATGGTTCCCTGTGCATTTTCCTTCATTTCACTTATCAACGCCTTCATTTGTACATCTAATTTGCAACTGAAATCAACCAAGTCTGTGAGTATCCTGATCACTAGTGCTTTGAACTGTGCATCTGATAGGTTGGCTATCTCTTGGCAGCTTAAAAGTATTGGCTCTGGGGCTTTGAGCTGTTGTGTCTGAGTCATATTTGGTCAGGTGGCGCCTGTTATGTATGGGTGGCAGAGCCTTAGGTGTTTACCAGGGCAGAGCATCCTAGTCGCCGGGTTGTGACACTGTCTGTGGGGGTGGGGTCAGAGAGGGAACAATGGCGCCTGTTCCATGCTTTCTCGGATTTGCATACCCTCTGCTGCTTCCCACAAGCAAACTGGGTCCCCCTCATGCTGGTTCCCAGGTGGGCGGCCTATGCACACTCCGGGACCTTGTGGGTCTCCCCAACGACCTCTCCTGTGAAGCTGGGAGTCTCTCCAGGCACCTTTTCAATAGGTGGTTTTAGGCTTTATTTCCTGTCGCTGGGGCCCTGGGCTGCACAGTCAATCTCACTGCCAGTTCTTGACTAGTTTATCTGCGCTCGAATGTGTGACTGCCAACAGCCAATTGCCCTGCCTGTTTCCTCCCCATGTCTGGGGTCTGTGAACAGGGCACTGGCACCGCCTGCGCTTTCCGTGCCAGCCACTGCCTTTTCCTGCTACGTTCCCTCTCCGCCCACTGCTGACTCCTCCCCTTTTACTGGTCTGGTTGAATGGTTGTTGGACTTCCGCAGTTCAATTTTCTGTTTTGGTTGTGTTATTGTTTGTAAATATTTGTTGTCTTTAATTTTGGTTGTGTGAGGAGGCACAGTGTTTCCATCTATGCCTCCATCTTGGCCGGAAGTCCTCTGCTTTTATTTAAATATAGCTACCTCGATGCCTAGTTACATGACTTTACAAAGTGTTTCTACAGTTGAGCATCTATTAGCTTGCTTTTCCACTACTTCAAAGTAATTCCTAGATATTTAACACTTTATAGCTATTCTTCAGGATGTTCTTGAAAGAAAAAAAGTCTTAGTAAGACTGATCCTTGAAGCAATCTTCTCTCTATGTAGTTTCCCATCTACTCCAGCTCCTTATTTCTAGTATTAATTTCCTATCCATTATAAGACATTATGTCCAAACTCATTCTTTCAGTCTGAAATTGTTTATGGAGAATCTTGTTTATGAGTTGTTGAAAGCTGAAACAGACTATGTTACTGGTTCAATTTACTTTACAACACTCCTGGTCATTTCATAAACATTTGCTGATCATTTTGTGTCATATTCCAGGCAAGGTGTATGAAAACAGGGGATGAAATATATATCCTTTGAATAAGAAGAGCTCAGAGTAAAGTAGAGGAAGGAGGAGATACAAGTAAAGAAGCCAATATGAAAATAAACACTAAGATAGGGATACGCAGAGAGTCCTATAGTAGCAAAAGGATAAAAGTAAAACTTTCTGTGATAGTTCAGAGCCTTGATTTTTAAGTCACACAGACCTGGATCCAGTTCTTAACGCTGCCACCTGAAGATCTGTGGGATGACTTCCAGTCAAGATGGTGGCATAGGTAAACAGGGCTCACCTCCTTGCACAACCACATCAAAATTATAACTAAACTACAGAACAACCGTTATTGAGAACCACCAAAAACTGAGCTGAATAGAAGTCCTACTACTATGGAATTAAAGAAGAAACCACTTCAAGACTGGTAGGTGGGGCAGACTCGCAGGATGGGCTGGTCCCACACACATACATGTGTGGTTGACAAAAATCAGGAGAGATATCTTGGGAGCGAGAGGTCCCAGCCCCACACCAGGCCCTCCAGCCTAAGATTCCAGTGCCAGAAGAGTAGTCCCCATAACTTTTGGCTGTAAAAAACAGCAGAGATTGAGGCCATGGAAAACAAAAGCTTCTGGAGTCCCAGGCAGTTCCTCTTAAAGGGCCCACACACAGATTTACTTGGATTCACTCCCTCTCAGCTCCAGCATGAGGCATCAGCTTGAAAGGCACTAAAGGCATAAGGGGAGGAACTGAAGCATCTGACATCAGGGCAAGAGCTGGGATGGCGGCAGTGGGATGGGGGTGATGGTGGAGTGTAGCTCTCTCTCAAAGAGAAGTCCTGGCAGAGGCCATTGTTCCTTTTCTGAGCCGTTGCCCCACAGAGCTGACAGGTGGGCACCATGTCAGAGACTCCATCAACGTGGCTCACACAGTTTGCCTTACCCTGGTGATTCCCTGAGGTTCCCATCCCGCACAATTTTGGGACCACCCAAGCTATTTCCAGTGGCTGATCTTGGTTTATGCTTCACATTTTCCTAAATTCTCTCAGACGAGCACCATCTGGCCTCAGAGAGCCCTGTACCTTTTGCTAAGCAGCCCTAGGCTGAGCCCTAGCGCAATCATCTGTAGATCACTTTGTAGCTTATGTCAGGTGGCCCCAGACAGAACACAGATGGTAGCTGACCTTGGCCTGTACTTTCTGGAGGTCCCAGAGACTGCACACTCAGTGGAAAGCTACAGACCACATCAGAGCACCACCACCCAACCACCTCCATAAGCAACACACTCAATGGGCAGACTCATCAGGTACTGCAACTCTTCTACAGTCAGTCCTGCTCTATTGAGTGGGCCCCTGCACAGCTGATCCTCCACAGTGGTCACATCCAGTCCTTGCAGCTGATCAGCCTAGGAAAACCCCTCCCATTGATCTGCCAACAGCAATCAAGACTCATCTACAAGAGGAGGCTATACACAGCCCACACAGTGGGTACATCTGGAAACACCAGCTTAGATGATAGGGGAGGTTGTGCTACTGAAACCTACAGGACACCTACTACATTAAGCCACTCTAGTAAGCCAGGGAGTCATAGCAGCACTACCTAACACATAGAAACAAACACAGGGAAGCTGCCAAAATGAAGAGACAAAGAAATATAACCTAAATAAAAGAACAGAACAAAACTCCAGAATAAGAATTAAACAAAATGGAGATAAGCAAACTACTAACACAGAGTTCAACACACTTGTTATATAGATGTTCAATGAATTTACAGGAAAAGCAGATGAACTCAGGGAGAACTTCAACAGCATAAAAAAGGACATGGAAACCTTAGAGAAGAACCACTCAGTAATGGAGAATACACTAACTGAAGTGAAAAGTAATTTATAGAAAATCCAAAGTAGAGTGGATAAAGCTGAGAATCAAATCAGCAATTTGGAATATAAGAAAATAAAAGACACCCAATCAGAATAGCAATAAGAAAACAGAATCCAGAAAAATGAGGATATTGTGCAAAGCCTCTGGGACAACTTCAAGTGTACAAATAGTCGCATCATGGGAGTGCCAAAAGGAGAGAGAGCAAAAAATTGAAAACCTATTTGGAAAAAATAATGACAGAAAACTTCCCTAACTTGGTGAAGGGAATAGACATACAAGTCCCAAACTGAATGACCCCAAAGAGACCCGCACCAAGGCATACCATAATTAAAATCCTATAGGTTAAAGACAAAAGGGAACCTTAAAAGCAGCAAGAGAAAAAGCCATTAGAGAGCTACAAGGGAGCTCTCATAAGACCGTCAGCTGATTTCTCAGAAGAAACTTGGCAGGCTAGAAGGTACTGGCAAGAAATATTCAAAGTGATGAAAAGCAAGGACCAACAACCAAGACTACACTACCCAGAAGAGCTATCAGTTAGAATCAAAAGACAGATAAAGAGCTTCCCAGAGAAGAAAAAATAAAGTTTATCATCACCAAAACAGTATCATATGAAATGTTAAAAGGTCTTCTTTAAGAAGAAGATCAGCCCTGGGCTGGTGTGGCTCAGTGAACTGAGTGCAGGCCACTCAAGAGTTGCTAGTTCAATTCCCATTCTAGGGCACATGCCTGGGTTGCAGGCCAGGTCCCCAGTAGGTGGCATGTGAGAGGCAACCACACATTGATGTTTTTCACCCTCTCTTTCTTCCTCCCTTTACCTCTCTAAAAATAAAAACAGAATTCTGGCCAAGATGGAGGCATAGGTAGATAGACTGGTAATGGGCAGAGACCAGTAGCTGGGGTGGAGACAACATGTGGCAAGGCCGCAGCAAGAGGACCAGGCAGGCAGGCAGCGGCTGGCGATCCCACATGTGCATGTGGTTAAACCAGGAGGAACAACCAGGGAGCAAGACAGACCACGCAACCCAGGGATCCAGCGCTGGAAAAGAAAAGCCTCAAAACCTCTGGCTGTAAAATCTGTGGGGGTGTGGCAGCAGGAGAAACTCCCAACCTCATAAGAGAGTTTACTGGAGGGGCCTATGGGGTCCTAGAACATACACAAACCCACCCACCCAGGAATCAGCACCAGAAAGGCCCAATTTGCTTGTGGGTAGTGGAGGAAGTGACTGAGAGCCAGCCAAGAGCCAAGCAAGCAACACTCTTCCCTCTCTGACCCGTCCCCCACATAAAGCGCTGCAATGCAGAGAAGTGGGTTACGGGGCCCTGGTGAATACCTAAGGCTCCACCCCTTACAAGGTAACACATGTGCAGAGACAAAATAATACGGCCCAATTGAAAGAACAGATCAGACTTCCGGCGAAAATAGAGGCATAGATAGATATACCTTGCCTCCTTGCACAACCAAACGAAGAACAACAACAAATTTAAAAACAAAAACCAACCAGAACTGCCAGAAAATTGAACTGTATGGAGGTCCAACAACCAAGTAGTTAAAGAAGAAACATTCATCCAGACTGGTAGGAGGGGAGGAGATGGGCAGACGTGGTGGAGAGGACTCTCGGCAAGGCAGCGGCAGGAGGACTGGGGTGGGTAGCAGCTGGGAGAGTGGGCAGTCCCACATTTGTATGCAGATAAACTGGGAGGAACAACAGAGGAGTGAGACAGACATTGCAACCCAGGGTTGCAGTGTGGAGAAATAAAGCCTCAAAACCTCTGACTGAAAAAAACTGTGGGTGTTGTGGCAGTGGGAGAAACTCCCAGCCTCACAGAAGAGTTAGTTGGAGAAACCTACAGGGTCCTAGAATATACACAAACCCACCCACCCAGGAATCAGCACCTATAGGGCCCAATTTGCTTGTAGGTAGCAGGGGAAGTGACTGAAAAACAAGCCAAGAACTGAGCAAGCAACATTGTTCCCTCTTAGACTCCTCTTCAACTTACAGCGCCACAACACAGTGATGTGGGCTACCGCGCCCTGGTGAATACCTAAGGCTCTGCCCCTTACTACATAACAGGCATGCAGAGACAAAATAAATGGCCCAAATGAAATAACAAATCAAAGCTCCAGAAAAAACACAACTAAGCAATGAAGAGATAGCCAACCTATCTGATGTAGAGTTGAAACACTGATAATCAAGATGCTCACAGAAATGATTGAGTATGGTCGCAAAATAGAAGAAAAAGTGAAAGCTATGAAAAGTGAAATGAAGGAAAATGTACAGGGAACCAACAGTGAAGGAAGGAAACCAGGACTCGAATCAACAGTTTGGACCAGAAGGGAGAAATAAACATTCAACTGGAACAGAATGAAGAAACGAGAATTCAACAAAGTAAGGAGAGGCTTAGGAACATCCAGGACATCTTTAAACATCCCAACATCTAAATTATAGGGGTACCAGAAGGAAAAGAGGAACAACAAGTGGAAAACTTATTTGAAAAAACAATGAAGGAGAATTTCCCCAATCAGGCAAAGGAAATAGACTTCCAGGAAGTCCAGGAAGCTCAGAGAGTCCCAAAGAAGGTGAACCCAAGGAGGAACACACAGCAACGCACATCACAGTTACATTAGCCAAGATTAAAATGAAGGAGAGAATCCTAGAAGCAGCAAGAGATAAGGAGACTGTTACCTACAAAGGAGTTCCCATCAGACTGTCAGCTAATTTCTCAAAAGAAACCTTGCAGGCAAGAAGGGACTGGAAAGAAGTATTCCAAGTCATGAAAGGCAAGGACCTACACCCAAGATAGCTCTATCCAGCAAAGCTTTCGTTTAGAATGGCAGGGCAGATAAAGTGCTTCTCAGATAAGGACAAGTTAAAGGAGTTCATCATCACTAAGCCCTTATTATATTAAATGTTAAAGGCACTTATCTAAGAAAAAAATCAAAACTATGAACAGTAAAATGACAACAAACTCACAACTATCAACAACTGAACATAGAAACAAAAACAAACTAAATTAAGCAAACAACTACAATAGGAACAGAATCACAGAAATGAGGATCACATGGAAGGTTATCCTCAGGGAGGGCAAGGGGGGAGAATGGAGGAAAAGACACAGGGAACAAGAAGCATAAATGGTAGATGCAAAACAGACAGGGGGAGGTTAAGAATAGTGTAGGAAATGAAGAAATCAAAGAACTTAGATGTTTGACCCATGGACATGAACTAAGAGGGGAGGGGATGCTAGTGGGAGAGAGATGCAGGAGAGAGTGGGATAAAGGTAGAAAAAAATGGGACAACTGTAATAGCATAATCAATAAAATATACTTTAAAAAGATCAAAAATATAAACAATAAAGTGGAAATACATACCTAGCAATAATTGAATCAATAAACAAATAAGCAAAACAAACAGAATTATAGATACAAAGAATGTTTTGATGGTTGCCAGATGGGATGGAGGGAGACAGGGGGATAGCTGAAAAAGGTGAAGGGATTAAGAAGTACAAATTGCTTGTTATAGAATAGTCATGCGGATGTGAAGGATGGTATAAGGAATATAGTAGTCAAAGAATATATATGCATGACCAATGGACATGAACAACGGTGTGTGGATTGCCTGAGGGAGAGGGGTGGTCTTGGTGGAGGGGGGCAAAAGGGAAAAAACTGGGAGAACTATAATAGCATAAACAATAAAATACAATTTAAATTAAAAATAAAAAATAAGGAGTTGTGTGACGTTGAGAGTCAAGGTTTTCTCATTTGCAAAATAGAATAACCATTTCTTCTGTTCCTTGTTGGGAGCAGATGAGACAAAATGCTTAGTGTGGAAATACATGATAAGCACTCAGAAAGAGGTGTGTGCTACTTAATAAGAGGATATATAGCCTGGGTTTGGAAGGCCTCCTGGAGGCAGTGACTCTTGAATGCAGTCTTAACCACCAAATAGGAAGGGGAAGGAATTAAGAAAGAACCTTACAGAAAGGTTAAGTTTCCACTGTAACACTGAGAATTTTTCATAATCCAGTCTCTACCTATCTCACCAACCTCATGTCTCCTTCAAAACCCCTCTTCCAGGATGGTTTACTCACTGAGTTCAGAATATGCTTAAATTTACTTTCTTGTCTCTATCATTGCTTAAGCCATACCCAACTCTGTTCCTCACATTAGCCTAAGGCCTGTTTATAAAATTAACATAAATTCTACGTTCTTGTAATTGATCAGTCTGGTAGTCATCAACAGCTCCATTCTTTGAACTTTTCCATCACAGGGTCAGATGAACACACTCCCCTACATGCCTCCTTTGCCCACCCGTTACATACACCTTTGTACTGAGACTTAACTTTTTACATGAGAATGCCATGTCTCTATTAAAATGTAATTTCCATGAGGGCTAGGTTTCATATAATCAAGAGAAAATAGGGCAAGGATATAGCATTTTAGTCTCAGATCTATTTGGTACATGAAGGAATAGATCAGAAAACTGTTAGCAACAGCCTCAGGGTTAAACACAAAGCACATGACAGATCTGTAGTAGTTTAAATGCTTAGACTTAATAAGGTTTCTTGTTTTTAGGTCCTTGTCTTGACATGCCCTCACCTCTATCAACAGCAACCTATAAAAACTTTCCACTGTTGATTGTGTAACTCATTCAAGATGCCTCAAATCCTTCTGGGAATAAGGCACGAAATAATAAAATAAAGGTCAGGAGACAGGCTGGCAGACAACTCCTCAGACATGGCTACTATACTGGGAGGTAGCATATATGAAACAGTAGAATCAACAGATCTTGGGTTAAATCCTGGCTCTTGAAACTTACTGGCTATAGAACTTGGAAATCCTTAATCTCTCTGAGAAACAATTTCCTCATCTAATAATATGGATTAATCACTTACTACTCAGTTGCTGTGAAAATTAAATGAGTTTATATATATATATATATATATATATATATATATATATATATATATATATATATAAAGTAGCACAGTGCCAGAAAGATAACACTTGCTTAATTATTCATTATTAAAACATTACACCAACCCATTTATCCTCTGCAACTCCTTTAAAGAAAGTAGTAAAAGAGTGATTTTCTTCCCTCTTAAAGATATATCAAGATCAACTTGCTGAAACCCATTGAGACCACAGGCCTGAACAAGGAATCCTAACCCTAATACCCAATGTACAGTAGGGTCATCTTTATAGCTAATCTCTACCTGTTACAGTGAAGGGGGGAAAAAGCTAGATTAGATTCTTGTCATACTTCTTAGAGTAACTGAGTCTTTCCAACATTAAGAACATTCAATTTTTGATAAAGGAAAAAGTGGGAGGCTTAGAGACTATAATCAAGCTGGACTCCCACAGAAAGAAAAGAGATAAATAGTGTTCCATAAAGCATAACAGGTGAACTCTTCACACCCCTGAAGGCATATGAGATTGTGACCACTGCCTCTGACAATTCTTCTACCACCCACTGTTAGTCCAAGATGGCAGGAATCATAAAATACCACACGAAATGGGCCAAAGAATCCTGGACTCTTGGAAGCAGAAGAAACCTCCAAAGTCATCTGGCCTAAGCCTCTCCTTACACAGTTGAGGAAGTTGGTACAGGAAAGTAGCCAAAATGCATGCCAAGCTTCTTTTTTGCCTCCCTAGATACTCACTTCATTTTAAAAATTTTCCTAAGACTTCATTATTTCCTATGCAGTAAGCAAGATTAGATAGAACAGTTCATTTGCCTTGCAAAATGAGCCCAACCACTGGAAATATCCAAGACTCCTGTCCCTAACAGAACACTGGCACAAAAAAGCAAAGGTATATACATTCTTGCAGTTACCTGATTGAACTATCAAGTCCCTGCATAGGAAGCTGTACAAAGACAAAGAGTGGCAATACAGCCTACAAACAGAAATGCATACTGAGAACTAGAGGCTTTTCATAGTTTTTTTTATATAAAGAAAGATCTACATGGGACTGGCAAAATCACTGGAAGTTTCTAGTGGTGATTACTGACTTCTTCCCTGTGTATCTTCATGATGACACAGTAAGAAAAGCTGAATTAGACTGTAACACTTCTTAGGAGTACCCTGTACCAGGTAACTAGCTCTGGGAGGTGATGAACAGAAACTTAATACCCTTCCTTGTTAACTGAACCAACCAAACTTCAAGTTATTGTTTCAATCTAAATTCAATCCAAAATGTGTGGCTCTACTCTCCTGTTATCAACTTGTATAAGAAAGACATGAACATACTTAGGAAAATTAAAGAAGTCACCCAGTAAATAAATCCATTCACTTGGAATAAATGCATATATAATACAGAAATTAAGCCACTTTGGGGTGAAATGTATTCACTAGGTATAATCATTCTTCTCAACTAGTCCCTTGAAGTTTGTCCTAACCCAATGATTCAAAGAAAAAGCTAACTTTAGGAACTTTAGGTCTACAACATCAACACAAAATTTTGGTGAGTGGTGAGCTAAACATTAAGCGACATTGTTAGGCAAATACTAAAAAAGGTAAAGAGATACTATACTGAACTTTAAAAATATTTAGTGACTACAACATGCAAGATAGTATCAGAGTTCTGCTCTGCTCTAGTCAGGAGATCCTGGAAATACTTTTGGATGCCAAAGTCAAGGGACTATGTCCCAAGTATGCTAAATTCTTAAGAGACAAGAATCAAACCTCAAGCCACATAACAAAAGAGCAAATGTAATAACTAGGGATACTTGGGCTATAGAAGAAAGAAACAAACAGAAGCAGGACAGCTAGATGCCTTTAAATATTTGCAGGGCAATCAGAAAAGGAGCTACCATTGTTTTAATGGTCCTAGGAGAAGAACAAGTACCGAAAGATGAAACACAGAAAAACAAATTTTGGAATAACTTTCCGAGTTAGCTTCAAATGTCAATAAAATCAACTTCCAATACTTTATAACAAGAAAGAAGGCAAAGTATGAATGATTCTGAAAGCCATATTTTATGGATAATAATCTATGAGTGGTGGTCAGGCTATCGCAAAATTCCAGGTGAGAAAAGACAATGGACTATTGTAGGCAGTAGTGATGGGAACAGAAAGGAATGGAAGGCTCACAGAAACATTTCAGAGATAGAGCTCATGGTATTCGATGACTTCTTGGACACTTTTGGAATAATGGTAGTTAGTGGGATTTACTGTTAATCTAGCCATTCATCTACTCACAATAACAGAAATAGTAAATACATAGTGTTACCATGTGTCAAGAAATGTTCTAAATGTTTTACATAGTTGAACTCACTTCATTCTCATAACCCTATGAAATGTATTCTATCATCATGCACATTTTACCAACCAGAAACTAAGGCTTTCATTAGTAAAGTTGGTCAAAGAATAAATATTAAAGAACTAGTAGGAAATTAGATACCAGATTTGGACCTACATAATCCCAAAGCTCAAGCTCTGAATCCATACACTAGTTAGGTGTAAAAGAAAGGCAACAAAATTGAAGGCGGGAAGCATGTAGCAATGGTAACAAACACTCCAGTGAGCGAAGAGCATGTGGGTTAAGAGGACTGACTGTAGGGGCAGGTAAGGATTTGGCAGTAGTAGAATCAGGGAACCACTATCCCTATCAAGAAACAGAAAACTGGTAGCAATCTAGAAACACCATGCACTTTGTTTTAAAAAAAGGAGAGAGAGAGAGAGACAGAGAGAGAGAGAGAAAATGAGGAAAAACCCCAAATAATAAAACACTTGCATTGAATCCACATTCCTAGAGATGGAACATAAAAACTAACTTTTTAGTTGTTGTTTTTAAGCAAAACCCTGGGTAATTCTGAGGCAGAACCAGAAGGTTTGGGAACTTCTGTAATAGATCTCTTTCCGCTTTTAAATTCTAGTTGACACTAAATGAATTTCCCCGAAATGAAAGGAGGGAGGGACGCAGGGATACTAGCACGAGGAGAATTGCTGTGCATTTACTGTCTACACCGCTTACGATTCCGTTTTTACTAAACAGTCTCCCATAGGAATAGGTACAGATCAGGCACTGGAAGGAGGGTTGTGTTGTTCATGGTGTGCTGGCTAAAAAGCAGGCTTTCTCCTGCGATTTTCTGGTACCATTAGCAGAAAGAAACGCGTCCTGACTATAATACACGTGGTAATCCAACTAAAAAAAAAAATGAGACTGGATTTCTCAGGCTATGGTGCGTCTGACTAACGATGGATGACAATATATTCGTTTACGTGCTAAAAGGGTTACAGGAAACCACTAGGTTTGGGCCTGCCTGCTCAAAGGCCAAAAGAATCTGGCTCACCCGAAGAGGTGTCTGCTCTGCAATTACATTTCAAGCACCCTACTCCCGGAGATGATCTGAGGGTCCTCTGGTAAACGCATACCTGAGGGTCCTCTGGTAAGATTGATCTCTTCCTCAGCGACCAAATAATCCACTCTTCCGTTCATGTTTTACTGCCTGTCTGGTTTCCCACCTGGTCGACTAGCGCTGGCACAGGTGAAGGTGAATCAATCTCAGCGGAGCACCCAAAACACAACACTTTCGGTTGCAGCAGCTCCTGGACCGGAAGAGGAAGCCGGGAGCGCTGGGAGCGCCAGGAACTCTGGGAATCGTGGTTCTGGCGGCTGACGCGTAGCGTTATCTCACCCGCCGCTCGAAGGAAAATGTGAGGTGAGCAAGGAGCAAGTTACTATTGGGAGTTGGGGGACGAAGGGATAGTAAAAGTGAGAGAAATAAGTAAATTCATAGTGTCGAGGAAAAGTTAAAAGTAAAATATCTTGCCACTTCAGAAAGTCTCTATAAATGTGGGAGAGAGAGAGAGCGAGAGAGCGAAGGAGCTAGGAGAGCTCTATTAGTCAATAAGCGTTAGACCAGACAGGGCTGGGCGTCTCGGGCAATCTGCTAAAGCGATTACAAAGACAGAAACCTCACTCTTGTGTGGAACCAAGCACATACCATCCATGACAAGCGTGTGTTTTCATGTCAGAGAACTAAACACCGTTTGCTATACATCCTTTGGTAAGTCACCCTTTGGGTAGCCATTTGTGTTAATTACTTGCCACTATCCAAAGTAAAAAAATAAAACTGCTGTCACTGTGACAAGCAGGTACTTACAGTTTGGAGCATGGCGCCTATATACATATAAAAGGGACAGTGGAAGGATTTATGATTACAGGTTTGCTCAAAACAATCCTTTAAGAAAAGTAGGGGGAGTGGATAAATGATAGTGGAAAGAAATTATTTTTTAATTTAAATTTAAAACTAGATAAAGTTTAAAAAACTTTAAACAGTTTTGAAGTTTAAAACAAATAAAAGGGAAGAGGGATAATGGTCTCTTTTAGTAAACGGGAGAATTCAATCTTTAAAAAACAAAAATCCTTATGGTAAGACTATACCATAGTGGGTGAACTAGCTATGACTTCAGCCCAACCTTCCTAACTCTTGAGGTAGATTTCCAAAACAGGGCTGAAAGGAACCTTCAAGGGTCAAAACTCAAAAGCCCTAAGAACCTACAAGGCTGTTTAAATGTAGAAAGCAAATGGAGGTAGACCACAGGAATTGGGGGTGGGGACTGTAAAGGAAGCAGTTCTAATTAAGTCATTCAAATTCTGATTAAATAATAAAAACAGAAACTACTGTGTTTACCAAACAGAACAAGGAAGAGGTAGATACCCCTGGAAGGCCTTGTATTTGCCAATCCTGAGAGAAGTTAAATGTGGGATAGTGGACACGCCTGAAGGCTTGATCTCAAGTTTTGATTTTATCTTCCAGTTGTAACATAATTATCTCCTACCCGCTCCCATTTCTAAAAGGGCATAATAATAGATCTTTAAAAGGTTGTTGAAAGGATAAGATGAGATGAAACTTTATTTATTTATTTTTAATATATTTTGTTGATTATACCATTACAGTGGTCCCATTTCCCCCCTTCATTCCCTTCCACCCTGCACTCCCCTTCCCACCCACACTCCCCCTCTTTAGTTCTTGTCCATGTATCATAAATTCTTTAGCTTCTACCTTTCCCACACTACTCTTGCCCTCTCCCTGTCTATTTTCTCCCCACCGTCTATGCTACTTATTCTCTGTACCTTCTCCCCCCACTACTCTTCCCACTCCCCTGTTGCTAACCTTTCACGTGATCTCCATTTCTGTGGCTCCACTTCTTTTTAGGTGTCTGCTTATTCTGCTTTTGTTTTAGCTGTAGATGTTAATAACTGTGAGTTTGCTGCCCTTTCACTGTTTATATTTTTGTATCTTCTTTTTCATAGATAAGTCCCTTTAACATTTTATATAATAAGGGCTTGGTGATGATGAACTCCTTGAACTTGACGTTCTCTGAGAAGCGCTTTATCCACCCTTCCATTCTAAATGAAAGCTTTGCTGGATAGAGCAGTCTTGGATGTAGTCCTTGTGTTTCATGACTTGGAATACTTCTTTCCAGCCCCTTCTTGCCTGTAAGGTCTCTTTTGAGAAATCAGCTGACAGTCTGTTGGGAACTCCTTTGTAAGTCACTGTCCCCTTATCTCTTGCTGCTTCTAGAATTCTCTCCTTCATTTTAATCTTGGGTAATGTAATGATGATGTGCCTTGGTGTGTTCCTCCTTGGGTCCACCTTCTTTGGGACTCTCTGAGCTTCCTGGACTTCCTGGAAGTCTATTTCCTTTGCCAGATTGGGGAAGTTCTCCTTTATTATTTGTTCAAATACGTTTTCCACTTGTTGCTCTTCTTCTTCCCCTTCTGGTACCCCTATAATTCAGATGTTGGAACGTTTAAAGATGTCCTGGAGGTTCCTCAGCCTCTCCTCATTTGTTTGAATTCTTGTTTCTTCATTCTTTTCTGTTTAGTTGCTCTTTCTTCCTTCTGATCCACTCCATTGATTTGAGTCCCAGTTTTCTTCCCTTCACTGTTGGTTCCCTGTGCATTTTCCTTCATTTCACTTATCATCGTTTTCATTTGTTCATCTAATTTGCCACCAAAATCAGCCGGTTCTATGAGCATCCTGATCACCAGTGCTTTGAACTGTGCATCTGATAGGTTGGCTATCTCTTGGTAGCTTGAAAGTATCGGCTCTGGGGCTTTGAGCTGTTCTGTTTGAGTCATATTTGGTCAGGTGGCACCTGTTATGTATGGGTGGCAGAGCCTTAGGTGTTTACCAGGGCGGGGCAACCCAGTCGCCGGGTTGTGACACTGTCTGTGGGGGTGGGGTCAGAGAGGGAACAATGGCGCCTGTTCCATGCTTTCTCGGATTTGCATCCCCTCCGTTGCCTCCCACAAGCACCTAGTTTATCTGCACAAGAATGTGTGTCCATGGTCAGCCAACCGCCCTGTGTGCTCTGCTCATCTCCTCCTCGCATCTGGGGTCTGTAAGGTCCGTGCCACCTACGCTCCCCAGCGCTTCCAGGTCTGGCTGCCACTGTGCCTTTTCCTGCTGTGGTCCCTTTCTGTCGACTGCTGATTCCACCCCTCTTACTGGTCTGGTTGAATGGTTGTTGGACTTCTGTAGTTCAACTTTCTGTGTTCTGGTTGTGTTATTGTTTATAAATCTTTGTTGACCTTAATCTTGGTTGTGCGAGGAGGTACAGCATTTCCACCTACGCCTCCATCTTGGCTGGTGAGATGAAACTTTAAAAATTACTTCTCAACTTCAAAATCAGATTCCCATCATCCTTACTGCCAATCCTCTTTAACATATGGTGGCTGAATGAGTGAATACAATGATCATAAAAGTGCCCTGGCTGGTGTGGCTCAGTGGACTGAGTGCCAGCCTTCGAACCAAAGGGTCACCTATTCAATTCGATGTGTCAGGGCACATGTCTGGGTTGCGGGTCAGGTCCTCGGTCAGTGGGTGTGTGAGAGGCAACCACACACTGATGTTTCTCTCCCTCTCTTTCTCCTTCCCTTCCCCTTGCTCTATAAAAAATAAATAAATAAATAAATAAATAAATAAATAAATAAATAAATAAAATCTTTTTAAAAATAATCATAAAAGTAGAGTATAAGTGAAAAAACTAAGGCATAAGACACATTTGAATATCAAGAGAAAAAGTGATCAAATAGAAATTGAAAAAGAAAATCAAGAAGGTTATCAATGAAGAAATTTGGAGAAAAAAGGTTTTTTGTGGACCACTTATGGGGAAGTCACTACTCTGTACCTGGGAAGATTGCCCTTTTCACTAGATCACACAGCTTCAAGAGAAACACAAGTTGGTAAAAGGAAAAGTCACCAAATAAGTTCAGGAAATGCTGGTAGTAAGTGGAGTAGCAGATTAGACATGTAAATTGTCTTTGTATCTTAATGTGAGTAAATTTTTTTAACAACGAGGAAACTTTAATATGTAGGAAGAAAGAAAACAGAGAATATAGGGATTTCTGCTCAGAGAAAACAATGAGAAAAACTATGGATTCAGGATAGTGATGGGGTATTTAGGGAATAACAAACACAACCGAGTCTGTGAGTGAAAAAAGGAGAATGAGTGGTAGGTGATGGCTCTGAATGAGTAGGCTAGAAACAGATCATGGAGGAACACTGGTGCAGAGATAACACACTTAATTCTATATGCAATAGGCTTAGATGGAGGTTTATTTATCTCATATTAAATAACTCTAGAAATCAATAGCTTAGGCCTGCTATCAAGGCTCCTCAGTCCCTGGAGCCCAGGTTCCTTCCAGCTTTCTGTCCTCTCTCCAACCCCCACCCCAGAGTATGGCATTGCTTCATGGACCAGAATGGATAAGATGGGTTTTGGAACTTCAACTATCATTTTCACATTCCAAGAAAGTGGTGGAAAAAAGGCAAAGAAAGGTTCACTCCATACCTTTACAGAGATCTCTTGTAAGTTTCATATACTTCTTATTTCTCATTAGTGAGAAACCCTTTCTTTACAATGAGGGAGGCCTAAGATATGTTATATTTTAGTGGGATGGAGATGTTCCAAATAAAAAAAATTGGGGTTACTATTATAATTTGAAAGGTAAGAATGGATATTGGGAGGCCATAGGTAGTCTGACACAAGAAATGACACTTTCTGTCTGAGCTAGCCTTTCTGTTCAAGGCCTTATGACCTTGAGGTATGTAAAAACTATGAAGCTTGGTTACTTCAGCCTACTACTTATAAGATCAGTTAAAACTTTGCCTCACACCTTGAGGTTTTTACTCACAACTTGCTCTGTGTTTGCAAATGTTATGTCATATATTCACTTTGTCTTCCCATTGTTCTCTTTGTTCCTACCTCTTCCTACTTCAATATTTTATTCTATGAGCCTCTCTGATAACTAACTCATGTATATATTGCATTTAGAACTTAAACCCCTCTTCTTTGATATGGCATTTGTTCCAACTTGCTGCTGTATAACTAACCTCCTTGGTTTCAGACTTGCACATTTTATTTTTCATATGCTTCCTTAAGTGATTAAACTTAAGTGATTTTTCTAATTGACATTTGTTTACTTGCTGTGTTATTACATTTTATCAAATTGTATTAGTTTGTTAGGGCTACCATAACAAATCCCACAGAGTGAGTTGCTTAAACAACAAAAAATTTATTTTCTCATTGTCCTGGAGACTAGAAGTCCAAGATCAGGGTGTTGGTAGTATTGATGTCTTCCCAGGCCTCTCTCCTTGGCTTGTAGATGTCTGTCTTCTTCCTCTGTGTATACATGACCTTCCTTCTATATGTGCAAAATATATGTCCAAATTTCCTCTTCTTATAAGGACACCAGTCATATTGATTTAGGGCTTATCATAAAGACCTCACTATAACTTACCTCTATAAAGACCTTATCTCCAAATATGGTTAACCTTCTGAGATACTGCAGGTTAGAGCTTCAACATATGAACTTTTTGGGGACATAGTTTATCTCATAACACAGATTACAGTGATGGCTTACAGATTTTAGAACTGTTGTATATCTTTAAAGTAGCACTGCATATCTGCTTTGGCCCATTACATGTTTAATCCTGATACAGGACTATTGCTTTAATTTCCAAATTCTTGGGGAAAGTTGCACTACAGACCTCAACTACTGATAACAGCAAATACCAGCAAGACATTTACAATGATCGCATCTTCCAGCAGCCTTTTTGGTTGGTACTCTCCATTCTTTTGTATAAATACACTCTCTTCACAGGAAATCTAATTTAGTCTCCTGATTATGAATGCCATTAATATTCCAGTCTTCACCTCTTCACTTGGCATTAATCTTGTATCAGCTGTCTACATGTCATCTCAAAATTTGGATACTTAATAGGCACCTTAAATTATCATAATAAAAATAGAATTCCTAATCCCTATGCCTCCAAACCTATAAGGTCTGTCCATAAAAAGTCCAACCATTGTTAGTATAATGAGAATGGTTAGTGCAACATTGGTGTGACTTGGCAGCCATGGAGAGTGGACTGGAATGCGCGTGCATGAACCATGGTAACCTCATGGTATTAGTCAGTGGGGGTAGTAGATGTCGTTGAGTGAGCATGTGTACTGTGTGGCTGTCACATTCAAAGCTGCTGAGTGAGTAGAGCAGTGAATCTGCATCAAACTTTGCATTAAGCATGAGCATCCCTCCACAGAAACTATTCGGATGATTCAGAAGACCACAGCAATGGGTGACTGGCAGCTTCATCACAACAATACACCCACTCGTTGACGAAACATCAAATCACACAGGTGACTCTGTTCCCTCTGCAGCCCAGATTTGGCACCCTGCAACTTCTGGCTTTTCCCAAAACTAAAATCACCTTTGAAAGGGAAGAGATTTCAGACATTGGTAAGATTCAGGAGATTACAACAGGGCAGCTGATGGAGACTGGGAAAACTGTGTGAGGTCCCAAGGTGCCTACTTTGAAGGGGACTGAGGTGACATTGTCCTATGTACAATGTTCCTTGTATCTTATATCTTTTATAATAAATGTCTCTATTTTTCATCTTACATACCTTGTATACCTCCTTTAGTCTTTTCCCTTCCTTGAGTCGCTTGATTTGCTCAATTCAAATAAAAATCTTCACAAGCATTCTTGATCATATTCTTTCTCTCACACCCTACATATAACCCATCAGAAAGTCTGGTTGTCTCTACATACAAAAAATATATAGTCTGTATCTGACAATCTCTGCTACTACCACCTTTTCCAAATCACCAGTAGTTATTGGCTGCACTTCTGTTTTTTTCCTAACAGTTTGCCCTATTGCTACTCCCACCCTCAATACATTCTTCCCATAGAAGTTGGGGCAATCTTGCAAAAATGGAAATTAGATCATGCCATGTATCTGCTTAAAATTCTTCAATCAATTCCATCTGACGTAGAATAAATGTCAAAGTCCTTAATATTGTTCACAAGGTCCCACGTGATCTGACCTGTATCTAGCTTTCTCATTCACCTACTACCACAACCCCCTTCCCTCTCCCTCACTACTTTGCACTTTTCCTGGCCTTTTTTCTATTCCTCAAACAAATACATTTATTTTTGCTTTAGATCTTTGCATTTGCTGTGTCATCTGCTTTCATTGCATGTTCAGTGCTTTGTGTTTATTACCTGGAAGAGTTGGTAGCAGGCTTTCAAGGAAAGAAGGTATTTCAGTGATAATGAAACTTAAACTCAGTCACTTGCAGAAGGCAACACTGCACTGGTCATCTGTTGTCTCATTACTTACTGCTCCCACTGGTGTCCTAACTCTACTACTTGTTTTCCTTTCAGTTATTACCATAAATGTTGCTGATGTCCTCAAAATGAATCCAGAATGTTTCCTTCTAAAAGGCAGCCTATTTTTTTTTTCAGACTGCCAAAAGAAAATCTTGTCCCATTGCTAACAACTGGTTAAAGTTTATATGTTGTATCTTTGAATGCAGCTTTTATTTACAGTGGCAACAGTCTCTTTAAGGTTAAAGTGGTCTTGCCCTGGCTGGTGTGGCTCAGTGGATTGAGTGCCGGCCTGCTAATCAGAGGGTCACTGGTTCGATTCCTATGCCTGGGTTGTGGGCCAGGTCCCCAGTGGGGGGTGGGGTGCATGAGAGGTAACCATACATTGATGTTTTTCTTCCTCTGTTTCTCCCTTCCCCTCTCTCTAAAAACAAATAAAATCTTTAAAAAAAAAAATAAAATCAGAATGGCCTCTACTGATACATTTCATGCTTTCATGGTAATTGGCTTTATCTGATGCTCCCATTGGGGGATGAAACCTTGTTATTCCAGTATTAGATCCAGATGTATTATCTCTTGCTCTTAAATATGTTGTTTTCTGCAATTTGTGACAACATGGGTGAACCTGGAGGACATAATGCTAAGTGAAATAAACCAGATAGAAAAATATAAATACCGGATGATCTCACTCTTTTATTTATAATTGAAATCTTAAAAAAAAAAGAAGTCAAACTCACAAAATCCTAGAGTAGAATGGTGGTTTCCATAGCTGAGGGGTGGGATAAATGAAGAGATATTGGTCAAAGGGTGCACTTTAAAGTACAATATCAATAAGTTCTGGGGGTCTAATGTATAGAATGGTGACTGTAGTTAACAATACCATGTGGTATACTTGAAATTTGCTACCAGAGTAGATCTTAAGTGTTCTCACCACACATACATACACAAAGGTAACTATGTGGGGTGATGGATATATTATTTAACTTGATTGTGGTAATCAAATCACAATATATACATATATCAATCAGATCATCATATTGTGTGCTTCATATATATGTATGTATATATGTGTGTGTGTATGCGTATGCGTGTGCGTGCACGCACACACACACACACAATTTTATTGGTCAGTTATACCTCAATAAACCAGAGGGGAAAAGTGGTCCTTCTGTCCTAGTGTATAAGATGCCTTACAACTTTATCTTTTCCCCACCAGAGACCCTATTTCAATTTTATGGTCCTCAAGGGAAGTTCAAGATAGAATACCTTGGGGAAGCTACCTTTTGGGCTCTTTGAATTCAATAGAGCATCATAACTCTGACTTTGTAAGAGGAAGACTTGCTGTGGCCCATTGATCTTTGATTGTCAAAGGTGCTGACTACAGCTTTGACAATCAAGATTATTTGCCACCCATGCTACCACTGTTGAAGTAAGCATTCAGGGTGGAGCAAAAGGAGGTTTACAATTGTTCATATGGAAAAAATGTTCATATTAATTATAAATTATTATTTATAATTAATAAATAATAATACAAGAATAAACTGTCTTGCCCCACAAAAACCTACTTTTGCCCCACCCTGTATACCTCAATGTCATTTTGTAATAAACCTGTAAGACTCAGATAGTAGAGCATTAAGGCCAAAGTTAAGCTCCATTATTAACCAGCTATATAGCCCAGAGAAAACCATTAGCTTTTTGGTCTCAGTTCCTTGTGTAAAATAGAGATAATAACAATATCTATGATTTAGGATTAGAGTGAAGATCAAATGAAATAATATTAAGCAGTTACTATTGTGACTAGAATACAGTAAGTGATCAGTGGATAGGAACTATTAATTTCACTATTTTTTACTACTGTTATTATTATACAATTATGGGTATACCACCCATTAATTGAAAACTAGTGAGAAGACTCTCCATGAAAACAGTGAATAATGAATTCCATCTAAAAGCTACTTGCTCTAAAATATTTTGTCAACTGTGCAATGGGGAAAGATAGCAGCAAGGTAGGTGGGAGTGGAGCCTACTTCCCCCTGAGCCCAGCTGGAACACCCATCCAATCTTCTGAGGAACAGAGTGAACAGCCAGTGGAATCCCAACTCATATGAAGTTTGGAGGCCAAAATTTGTAAAGGACACTGAAAAACAGATGGTAAGGAGATTGTGTTGGGATGGTAAAGTACCTGGGACCTGCATGGGGACCAAGGCTGCTATGGCCCCTGGCCCAGAGCCTGCCACAGAATCCTTGGAGGAGAGCCAGATCACCAACTCCCTCCCCTACTAGAGCAGGGAGGGCAGCGCAGCACCAGGAAGGACCTGGATGCTTGAAGTCACTGAGGAGAATAAAGATGAAGTGGCAGACACATGGGGGTGGTGTTCACCCACTGGGACTGTGGATGCAGAGAAATTGGGGAGCTGGGTGACACCTGGAGAAGGGAGAAGAGTTGGGCCATGTTAGATCCTGACCTGGATAGTCACCAGTCTTGTTAGAAAGTTGGGCTATGTGAAAAGCTGGGTGCTTGTTAAGAGTGGTGGGCTTAAACAAGAGGATTTTACTGAAAAAAAAAGAGTCTGAGTTGCTGTTTAAGGAACTCTCACCCAGTGGCTGTCTTGTGCCTCTCCCCTTGAGTGGCTGATGGGCGCTACTCACCCACACTTGACTCACGCTGCTTGCGCAGCAGCTGATTCGTACTACTAGCTCCTGGTGGCTGACTTGTGCCACTTGCAGGCTCTGGCTATGGTGGGCTTGTAAAGAGGAAGGAGGAGGTGCACTGCACAGACCACAGCACAACTGGTGGATTAAAGGCACCACCCAGGTGTAGCTGGACAGTGGGGGCCCAGCAGCTCATGAAGGACCTGGGTGGGAGGCGGGGCAACTGTGAATATTGCAGCCGAGACCTGGCCCCGTCCTCAGAAAACCACAGGAAGGGAGAAAAGCAAAGCTCAGCCCCTCTTTGCCTATGGCATCCAAGAAGACCAACAGCACTCACTTGGGGATTTAAAGTCAGCAGGAGGCTTCCCCCGCTCTTTCTTTTTTTTCTTCTTTCCCTCTCTTCTCCACACCCCCCCCACCCCCAAGTGAGACAATAAGACCTAGAGCTGTGAGAGGTCCAGAGACAGATCTAAAGAGGGAGCACAAGGCTAACCCCAACAACAGAGAAACTGAGACAGATTTCACTTTGCTATCCTATAGAACTTGCATTTTATTCTTTTTTTGTATTATTATTTTTTCATTGTTTACTTTTTTATTTTATTAGTTTTTTATTTCTCTTCTTTCTGTTTAGTTTTCATCATTTTGTTTCTTTGTTTAATTGCATTATTTGACAGATTTTCCTTATTCTCTCTTTCATATTGTATTTTAATTTTCCTTTTTCACTTCATGTTCCACTAACATACTGCTCTTGGCCATGTACTTTCTATTCTTGTTATTCAAATCATATATTTCTTGTCATATTATTGCTGTTCCAGTATTATTGTAAATAATTGTTGTTCCATACAACTGTAAATACTACATAGCATCCCTCCCTGATCTTAGCCCATTTCACTATCTCCCTGAGCTTTATTACTGTTGTGGTTAACTCTATTCTCTCGCACACTATGCCTACTTTCTATCCTTTACTCTCACTGTATCTCATCATCTAAACTCACACAAGTGCTCTGTTTTCTGGATTCAGCTCACAATCCTCCCCTCTAACAAGAGTCTTATCTCTTTTTCACCTTTTATAAAAAATGGCTAGTTGGATGAAATATCACAGTTAATGCTGTACTTATCCAAAGGGTCTTCTATCTCTTCTCTAGTTGTTGGTACTTTAAATCCCATGGAATACTCTCCAGCTGTCTTAATCCATTTTGCCTTCCCCCTGACACTGATCACAAACAAAATTAGGTGGGAGCTATGAAGATCAATATACCTGCTGGAGGAGAGAACCCACTAACAAAGGAACCACCAACAGGTAAAAACCCAAGTACAACAAGAGAGCCCACACAAACAGAAGAAAGGGTGTCACAGACCCCCATGCATGGGGTCCACGGTGTTGTAGCTGAAACAAAAGAAATTCATGTGGACTACCGAATCGTGTGGGAAAAAAGGGCAAGTGGCTTCTCTCTCAACAGGAGAAAAGCCTCAACCCTTGCTCCAAGGAGCGTTTATTGTCTTACTAGGCACATTACATGAAGGTCCTCATTAACTATGCACAGGTTCACTTTAGGTGATTACCTTCTACAGAAAACAAAGGAGAGGATGCTGGTAATCACATCACAGAAGAGGGATATTTGCAAATGAAAAGCTAAGAGTGGTTGACCCAGTTACACTGGTCCTTGGAAGGTTTAGCATGGTTTTTAGGAAGTTACTTTGCAGTAAGTGTTTGCCACTGGGGGCTGGGCCCACGCCATGCAGAATGGTCTCCTACAAAAGAGCAAACCTAGAGCACCCAGACAAGGAAGTCAAAGTGACCACACCACTGAATCCCATAGAATTCCTACCATAGAAGTTCATCCTACAAAGACAGCTAGCAAAGTGGAACATCAGAAAGCACAGAAACAAACAAAAAGAATCACCTAAAATGAGACCAAAAAACCCCCTGCGATCAAAATGAATGGAGGACACCCCACTAAAAGAGCTAAATGAAATGGAGGTAAGCAAACTATCAGATAAGAATTCAAAATAATGGTTATAAGGATGCTCAAGGAACTCACAGACAACTGCAAAGAACTGAGTGACAACTACAACAGTATGAAAAAGAAACAGTATGAAATAGAAACTATAAACAAAAACCAGGAAAAATATAAAAATACAATTTTGGAAATAAAAAAAACACAGTAGAAGGAATTACAAACAGGCTGGATGAAGCAGAGGACAGAATTAGTGAGCTGGAAGACAAGGCAGAAAGAAACACCCAGGTAGAGTAGCTGCACAAAAAAAACTGAAAAAAGATGAAGATAGCTTAAGGGAACTCCAAGACAACATGAAGTGCAACAACATTCAAATCATAAGAATACCAGAAGGAGAAAAAAAGGAACAAGGGATAGAAACCATGTTTGAAAAAATAATGACAGAAAACTTTCTGAACCTGGAGAGGGAAAAACCATGCAAGTTGAGGAAGCACAGAGAGTCCCAATCAAGATAAACCCAAAGAGGCCTCCTGTAAGGTATTTCATAATTAAAATGCTTAGTTTTAAAGACAGAGAGAATCTTAAAAGCAGCAAGGGAGAAACAAGAAGTAACATATAAAGGGGTTCTAATAAGACTAGCAGCTGCTTTCTCAACAGAAACACTCCAATCCAGGAGAAAATGGCAAGAATATTCCAAGTAGTGAAAAACAAAGGCCTACAACCAAGACTACCCAGTGATGCTCTCAATTAAAATGGAAGGTGAAATAAGGAATTTCCCAGACAAAAGAAGGCTTAAAGAATACATCTGCATCAAACCAGCACTATGAGATATGCTACAGGGACTACTATAAAAAGAGAAAGGAAAAGAGTTAAGAGAGAGAAACACAGGTACAAGGGGGGGGGATGAATGAATATCTATCAGTAGTAACCTTAGATGTTAATGGGTTAAATGCTCCAATCAAAAGACATAGAGCAACTGAATGGATAAGAAAACATGACCCACACATAATGCTGCCTACAAGAGACCCACCTCAGAACAAAAGACCTACACAGACTGAAAGTGAAGGGTTGGAAAAACATATCGCAAGAAAATGGACAGGAAAGAAAAGCCAGGGTAGCAATACTCATATCAGCAAAACAGACTTCAAAACAAGGGCCATAAAAAGAGACTCAGAAGGACACTTTGTAATACTCAAGGGAAGACTCCATCAAGAAGACATAAACATTATGCACCCAGCATAGAAGCACCTAAATACATAAGGAGAATCTCGGAAGACTTCAAGAAAGATATTGATATCAACACAATTATAGTAGGGGGTTTTAACACTGCACTGTCAAAAATGATAGATCTTCCAAACAAAGTATTAACAAAGATTTTGTGGCATTGAACAATGTCCTAGATCAAATGGACTTAACTGGTGTATATAGAGCCTTTCATTCCAAAGAAGCAAAATACACATGCTTTTCAAATGCACATGGAACATTTTCAAAGAAAAAAATACTTTGGCTTATTCAAATAGACAAACATGTATTCTTAGACAGCATTTCCTGAGTCCATAAAGATGCCAGTTCTTTCAAAGATATTAATTCAGCATGATCTCAACAGAAAAACCAACACTTTTTTAGAGTTAAATGATTCCATTATAAAGTCTACATAGCAAGTTAATATAAACCAGCTAGAAAATTGCTGACAAAGATAATAAGGAGGAGTATAGCTCTATTTGATATTAAGACATAGTGTATAGAAAGCATGTGTAACTCAAACAGCAGGCATATAAATAATATGAAAAATGATCAGTGAAGCAGTCTAGAAAATTCAGAGATAGAATCAAGTTCATAAGAAAATGTTATGTATGATAATGGTGGTATCCCAAATCAGATCTATGCTCCATTCCCAGCCTCTTGTCTCTTATTTTACCAGTATATGCAGGCATCTAAGTGTGACTCTATCATTAAGAGCATTTTTGTGCAGGGGTTGGGGAGTGTTGGTTTTGCTGGGTTTTTTAAATAACTCCAGAAGATTGCTCGGCATGCATGAAAGGTCAGAAAGTGCTATGGAATCAGTGCTTCTAGCAGCAGCCTGCAACCACTGAGAGGTAGGAGTTTGTGGATAAACCAAGTTCCTTCCTCTTAATATTGAACAATTCTGAGGCAGTTTTACAGTTTCTCAGATATCCACATCATGAATGAGACCCAGATGCTCACAGCAGTAGCCTTCTCATTAACACACGTTGTATTGGCTCTTCCCCTTCCCTTTTTAATTTTCCACTCATATACCTGTATTTCCTGGAGGCACCTCTTAAATGAACTACTTGAACTAAAGTATTTTTCTCTGAGTTTGCACCAGGACAAAAACTACCTAAGACAGTTGGTACCAGAAGTGATCCTATCACTTCTAAGACAGTTGGTAGATCGAAGTGATCCTTCAATCCTGGATTCGAAGAATGGAATTTTGACATTTGATCACTTGATAGCCATTTGACAACAAGGACCCCTTTATGGCAGGAAGTGGAGTAATGATAATACCTGTACCATTGTATTAACTAAGTCCCTCACCTGTGGTGGATTCAGGTGGAAGGAGATGCAATGGCTTAGGTAAGTGCACTAGTTCTTGAAAGTCCTGGAACAAAGATAAGTATAATAATTGTGAAATTGATGTCTATTTTAATTGCTATAGAATTCCTGTATGGTGGCTCAGATCAGCCAGGTATCAAGTTGGAATATCTTAGAAAACCCAGAAAGCCTCCATTTTAAGAGGCCCTCATCTCTTCCATCTGAAAGAAAGCAGATTGTGATGGAAATCAGGCCCAACACTGAGAGACATGGGCATGTTAAAATGAATTTAGGGGGTGTAAGACTAGAACATCCACCAGCTGGATATGTTGCCCAGGAGGGTCCTGAGGGCATCCCTTCACTAAAATCTAGAGGGAATGGGCTAGTGAACGGGGCACTGTCACTTCTAAGCAGCTCAGTAGTGTCTGTCTTCTATAGACCTGGGTCAATGCTGCTATAGAATTGGGCTTCCTAGGCCTCATTGGAGATGACAAGATTCCAGAATGGCAGAGATGACATTTAACCACTGAAGGAAATATCTGTATAATTAATGTAATATTAATAAGGTTGGAATGTCACCACAGTAATCTTTGATCCACAGGTGTCTATGATGTCTAATAAAACATGATATTCCTAGGACAGAGATAGATGGGGAGTCAATGAGGGTATAAAATGATTGATGCATGCAAAAAGATCTCAAGGACAATGTTAGTAGCCACAGTGGGAAATCATGATCTCTCACCCAATTGCCAGATCTGAGTTAGTTCTCAGACCCAGACCCATTGACTGAACTGGAAGCAGGGTCACCTCAAGAAAAAACTTTGAAGGAATGTATTTATAAAACCCATTCCCCCACTCCTTCCTCAAATTATACTCAGATCTTGGAGATAGCTAATTTTCAGCTCTTACTAGTGTTGTCAAGTACAGGGTCTGAGCTGACATTGATTACAAGTGGAAACAAAATGCTATCATGATCCTCGATTAATGTGGGGGGCATGAGGTAAGAAACAGATTGGTCACACAAATCTTTCTCATAATCTATGCAAAGGGTTGACAGATATGCCTGTTGTCTTTTCCTAGTCCTTCATTGAAAGATCAGTGGACATACTTAGCAGCTTGCAGGATGCTCTCATTGGTTCCCTGATAAATGGAGTAAGGGTCATCGAAGCAGTAAAGGCCAAGAGAAAGTTCCTAAAACTGCCTCCTCCGCCAATGTAGAAGCAATAAATAACAAAACCAGTTGCAGAGATAATGTTTACCTCAAGGAATTAAGAATGGTGGTCTGTATTATGTTCTCATTTAAGATCCTGTGTGGCTACTGAAAAAAAAAAACCTACTGGTTACAGCAGTTACTTGTTCTGTAGGCCAGAGGTGCACTGCTCACATCATCCTTTAGGTGAATCCACTGCCATCATCAACTTACATGTGTCACACTTTTTTTTCTTTTTCAATTAGAGTTGGCATACAATATTATATTAGTTTCAGGTATACACCATAGTGGTTATACATTTATACAACTTACAAACTGACCACCCAGATAAGTTTGTACCCACTTGACACCATACATAGTTATCATAATACTATTATCTATATTTCCTATGTTCTACTTTACATCCCTGTGACTATTTATATATGCCAAGTTTTACTTCTTAATCCCTTCACTTTTTGTTTTTTTGCATTTAAATTTTTAAAGTATATTTTATTGATTATGCTATTACTGTTATCCCATTTTCTTCTCCCCTTTATCCCCCTCTGCCCTGTATCCTACCTCCTTCCAGCATTCCACCCCCTTAGTTGATGTCTATGGGTAGTACATGTAAATTCTTTGGCTTCTCCATTTCCTACACTATTCTTAACCTCCCTCTGTCTATTTTGTGCCTACCAATTATGCTTCTTATTCCCTGTACCTTTCCCCCCATTCCCTCCCTCCTCTTCCCTGCTGATAACCCTCCACGTGATCTCCATTTCTTTGATTTTGTTCCTGTTCTAGTTATTTGCTTAGCTTTTGTTTTTTAGGTTCAGTTGTTGATAGTTGTGAGTTTGTTGTCATTTTACTGTTTATAGTTTTGGTCTTCTTCTTTCTCTACATAAGTCCCTTTAACATTTCATATAATAAGGGCTTGGTGATGATGATCTCCTTTAACTTGACCTTATCTGGGAAGCATTTTATCTGCCCTTCCATTCTAAATAAAAGCTTTGCTGAACAGAGTAATCTTGGATGTAGGTCCTTGCCTTTCATGACTTGAGATACTTCTTCTCAGCCCCTTCTTGCCTGCACGGTTTCTTTTGAGAAATCAGTGGATAGTCTTATGGGAATTCCTTTATAGGTACCTCTCTTCTTTTCTCTTTCTGCTTTTAAGATTCTCTCCTCATCTTTAATCTTGGGTAATTTAATTATGATGTGTCTTGCTTTGTTCCTCCTTGGGTCGAACGTCTTTGGGACCCTCTGAGCTTCCTGGACTTGCATGTCTAGTTCCTTTGCCAGATTGGAGATGTTTTCCTTAATTATTTTTTCAAAGAAGTGTTCAACTTTTTGCCTTTTCTCTTCTTCTGGCACCCGTATGCGTCAGATGTTGGAACATATAAAGTTGTCCAAGAGGTTCCTCAGCCTCTCCTCATTTTTTTTTTTTTTTGAATTTTTGTCTCTTCATTCTGTTCCAGCTGAATGTTTATTTCTTCCTTCCATTCCAAATCATTGATTTGAATCCCACTTCTCTTCCTTTCACTGTTGGTTCACTGTATATTTTCCTTTATGTCACTTTGTATAGCTCTCATTTCTTCCTTTATTTTGCAGCTATATGCAATCATTTCTGTGAGCACCCTGATTACCTGTGTTTTGATCTCTGCATCTGATAGGTTGTCTATCTCCTTGTCACTTAGTTCTTTTTCTGGAGTTTTGATGTGTTCTTTCATTTGGGCCATATTTCTTCATCTCTGCACAACTGTTACATTGTAAGGGGCAGAGCCTTAGGTATAAGCCGGGCAGGACAACCTGTTTGGCTGCATTGTGGCACTATATGTGGGGGAGGTGTGAGAGAGGCAACAGTGCTCCTTGCTCCATCTCTTGCCTTGCTTTCAGTCAGTTACCATGCTAGCCACAAGTGAATTGCACCGTTCTGGTGCCGATTCCCAGGCGGGTAGCTTCGTGTACATTCTTGGACCCTGTGGGACTCTCCAGTGGATTTTCCTGTGATACAAGGAATTTCTCCTGCCACCACAACCCTCACAGATATTTACAGCCAGTGGTTTTGAGGCTTTATTTGCCCACACTGGAACCCTGGATTGCATGTTCTCTCTCACTTCCTAGTTGTTCTTCCCAGCCTATCCGCACTCAAATGTGGGACTTCCCAGTCTGCCAGGCACCACTTCACCAGCCCCATCTGCCAGCGACCACCTTGCCATGTCCTCTCTGCCCCAGCTGCCAGTCTCCGCCCCTCCTACCAGACTGTGTGGAGGTTTCTTCTTTAATTTCTTATCAGACTTCCATACAGTTCAATTTCCTGGCAGTTCTGGTTATTTTCTATGTCTAAATTGGTTGCTGTCCTTTTGGTTGTGTGAGGAAGTGGAGCATATCTACCTATGCCTCCACCTTGGCCAGAAGCCACAATCCCTTCACTTTTCTTACCCATCTCCCATCCCCCTTCCCATCTGGTGACCATGAATTTGTTCTCTGTTAGTTTGTTTCTGGTTTTTTGCTCATTTTTTCCCCAGATTCCACATATAGTGAAATCATATGGTATTTGCCTTTCTCTGTCTGACTTATTTCACCTACCATAATACAGTCTAAGTCATCCATGTTGTTGCAAATGGTAAGATTTCATTCCCTTTTATGGTTGAATAATATTCCATTGTATATTTGTACCACATCTTCTTTATCCATTTGTCTATCAATGGACACTTAGGTTGCTTCCATATCTTGGCTATTGTAAATAATGCTGCAATGAACATAGGGGTACATGTTGGGGACTGCCCTGCCACTTGGAGCCTAATAACCTCAGCTGTTTTTTTCTCCAGATTCACGAGCTGAGCAAAGGGGAGAAGGTCACTCTAAAGATGGAACAAACTGCTTCTCAGGTCACTCTCAGGGAATAGGCCACTGTTTAACCCCTCAACTCCCCACTCAGGTTTAATTCCTAAGAGGAGAGAGATCTTTTTACTATGTTTCTGCCATCTAACAGAGAAGGGAACAGGGCTATCAAAGGGACAAGAAGTTTACTTTCGATTGCTCCAGCAGCTGCTCAAAGCAGCAGGTTGCCAGGTCAAGGACCAGCACTTAATCTATCTTTTACAAGAAGTTAAAATATTATTGACCTTGGTTCCCAGGCAAGGGATCTTTGCACCTCCTGGTCTGGAAGAAGGTAGGGCAGGAACTAAAGTAGCACCAAGAGCTTGGAACAGACATAGACTCTCGATGCCTCTTCACTTGGAGCCTCGTTTGTACTGCTCTCTGCCCGTTGCACAACAGGCAGCCAAGGGTTAAGGGCTTGAAGCCGATAGACGAGGAACCCCCAATTAACCTCACAGAGGCATCTCTCCCTGCTCGCTCATAGGAGCTGAACTAAGTCTTGTCAATCAAGCAATTCAAACTGACAGTTAACCCCCAAATTTGAAATCATTGTATTGCTTTTCCTACCTCACCAACCACAAAGAACCTATTGATTTACTAACTTGGGGAAGAGGGTATGCTTGTGTTTCCTCTTTAGAAGGATCCTTGGAGCTGCCAGCGAAGAGGGTGAGGCCATATCATAGAAAAGACTACCCTGCTCTGTGACCCACCTCCATTCCTTTGGACTCCCCCAATCCAGGAATAGTACAGATGATGAAGACACTCTTGTCACTTGCCAACAACTCACTTGTGATCCAAGCTTCTCTAAGCTGTGTGTCACTCCCTTGAAGTGGAACTCCAGTCAGCACTCATGGGAAGAGGTCCAATATCACTTGCTAGGGGCCTTTTCCTCCAGTCTCAGGGGACAAATTGATCAACTCCAGCTTGGGCCACATCAACAATCCAGGACACTAAATGGCTCACTGAGGAGGAGGTCTTTCAGACCCTGCATGACATCTTACAATAGCTCAATACAAAAACTTGGTTTTAAGGACTAAATTTGCATGTCTGGGTCATAGAGTCTATGGGCTGCCTCCTAATCATTGTGGTCTTTTGTGCCTTGAAATGTATATACAAATTGTTTTCCAGGGATTGTATACACAAAAAGCAAGTAGCAGGCTTCATTGGACTTACCACCATGTTTGCCATAACAAACAAAAAAGGGGGAAATGTTGGAGACCACTCTGTGTGGTTTCGGGGACTGTAGCCCCTTGAGAGAAGTCCTTGAAAGAGGCCAGTAAGTCTCACTGGAAAGCCAGGAAATGCAGGTGGCAGGCATGGCCCGACACTAACACTGAGGGCTCCTATGGGAATCAGGCCTGATAAATACATTGTATCCTTTGAAATTTGTTTTGCTTTGGTATAGCCCTGTTGATATAAACCAGATGATTAAGCTGAAAACATAAGGAGTTAACTCCTTGCATCATGAAACATGCCTTAACAACCATCTGGCGTCAGCATGTCTCACAGACCCTGAGGCAGATCTGTGTTCGTTCAATTGTTATCTATAGATAGTATTGTTGACATTGATTGATGAGCTATGAATGCATACTGTATACCCCTGCACATTCCCATCCTAATAAAAGCCATTTCGGATAAGGGCTCAGGGCATTCTCCACTAGAGGGAATCGTCACTCCCTTTCCCATCAGAGCAACAAATTGTGTCCTGGATGACTCCTTTCTTTTCATTGCAACCAAGAGAAACTGATGGCTGGGGATGCCCCATAGTACATACATCTTTTTTTGAATTAGTGTTTTGGATTTCTCCCGATAAATACCCAGAAGTAAAATTTCTGGGTCATATGATAATTCTATTTTCAATTTTTTTAAGGAAACTTTTTCCGTAAAAGAAATGCTATTTTCCATAGTGGCTGCACCAATTTACAATCCCACCAACAGTTCACGAGTGTTCCCTGTTCTCTACATCTTCACTTTTTAAAATATTTTTTATTGTTGTTCAAATACAGTTGTCTCCATTCCCCACCCCACTCTCCCCAGTCTCACCGACCCCCACCTCCCACTCACTATCCTACCCCTCTTTGGCTTTGTCCATGAGTCCTTTATATATGTTCCTTGATGACCCTTCCCCTTCTTTCCCTCATTTTACCGCCCCCCTCCCAGCTACTGTCAACTTGTTTATTTCAAAGTCTCTGGTTATATTTTGCTTGCTTGTTTGTTTTGTTGATTAGGCTCCACTCATAGGTGAGATCATATGGTATTTGTCTTTCACTGCCTGGCTTATTTCATTTACCATAATGCTCTCCTGTTCCACCCATGCTGTCATGAAGGGTGAGAGCTCCTTCTTTCTTTCTGCTGTGTAGTATTCCAAGGGGGGCATACAAAGGGCCCAGAGACATATGAAAGGATATTCAGCATCACTCACCATCAGAGAGATGCAAATTAAAAGCACAATGAGATACCACTTCACACCAGTCAGAGTGGCCATCATAAACACAGCAACAAACAAGTGTTGGAGAAGATGTAGAGAAAAGGGAACATTAGTGCACTGTTGGTGGGAATTCAGACTGGTATGGCCACTGTGGAAAACAGTAAGAAATTTCCTAAAAAAAACTAAAAATGGAACTGCCTTTTCACCTGGCAATTCCACTGCTGGGATTATACCCTAAAAAACTCCAAAATACCAATTCAAAAGAACCTATGCACCCCAATGTTCATAGAAGCACAATTTACAATAGCCAAGTGGTGGAAGCAACCTAAGTGCCCACCACTAATTGAATGGATCAAAGAATTATGGTACATTTATACATCCTCACTTTCAACTTCCATAGTTTCACCAATAGTTCCTTCAAGACAGTCTAGATTTGTTTTAAAGCACATGTCTGGAAACTCCTTTGGCTTCTACCTATCACTCAATTCCAAAGCCATTTGCACATTTTTATGTATTTGCTACAGCAACATCCCACTTCTCAGTACCAAAATCTTTGTTAGTTTGGTCAGGCTGCTATAACAAAATACTACAAACTTGGTGGTTTGAACAATAGAAATTATCTTCCTTGCAGTTGTAGAGGTAAGAAGTCTAAGGTCAAGATTTCTGCTGATTTTGTTTCTGATGAGAGCTCTCTTCCTTGCTTGGAGATGACTGCCTTGTCATTGTGTCCTTATATGACCTATTCTGGGTGGGTAAGTGTGCATGAGGAGTGGGTTAGTGGAGGTGGGGGAGAAAGGGAGAGAGAGAAGAGGGGGGAAAGAGAGAGAGAGAATGAGAGTGAGCATCTGGGTATCTCTTCTTATAAGGACACTAATCCTATTACATCAGCATCTTACCCTTATGACTTTATTTAACCTTAATTACTTTCTTAGAGGGCCCATCTGCAAATACAGCCATACTGGGGATTAGAACTATAGCATATGAATTTGGGAAGTCACAAATATTCAGGCTATAACAGCTAGCGATGTTGAACATCTTTTCATGTGCTTATTGGACATTGGTAAGTCTTTCTTTGGAGAAATGTGTATCTATCCAAGTCCCTTTCTCATTTTTAAAATAGGTTGTTTGTTTTTTCTTGTTGAGTTGTAGGAGTCTTTATATATTCTGGATATTAATCCCTAATCAGATGTATGATTTGCATATATTTTCCCCCATTCTGGAAATTGTCTTTAATCTTTGTAGTCTTTTGTTGCACGAAAGTTTTGACTTAGACAGGGTCTAATTTATCTATTTTTGTCTTTTTGTGTCATAGCCAAGAAGTCATCACCACATCCAATATTATGAAGATTATCCCATATCTTATCTTTGAAGTGTTTTCATTTTTTAGCACTTAAGTTTATGATTTTACTTTCAGCCAAGATGGAGGTGTAGGTAGACACACTGTGCCTCCTTGAACAACCAAAAGAAGGACAGCAACAAATTTAAAAACAAAAAACAACCAGAACTGCCAGAAAATTGAACTGTATGGAAATCTAATGACCAAGGAGTTAAAGAAGAAACATTCATCCAGACTGGTAGGAGGGGCGGAAAGGACTCATGGCAAGGCCATGGCTGGCAGACCCAGCAAGGTGGCAGATTGTGTACTGGGAAGTCCCATATTCATGTGCAGATAAACCAGGAGGAACAACTGGGGAGTGAGACAGACCTCTCAGCCCAGGGTTCCAGCAGGGAAATAAAGCCTTAAATTTATGATTGAAAACACCTGTGGCAGCTGAGGCAGCAGTGGGAGAAACTCCCAGCTTCACAGGAGAGTTCACTGGAGAGACCAACAGGGTCCTAGAATGTACACAAGCCACCCACCCAGGAATCAGCACCAGAAGGGCCCAATTTGATTGTGGGTAGCAGGGGAAGTGACTGAAAACTGGCAGAGAATGGAGCAAGCAGCATTGTCCCCTCTAGAATCCCTCCTTCACATACAGCATCACAACACAGCAATGTGGGTTGTCCCACCCTGGTGAACACCTAAGGCTTCACCCCTTACTATCTTACTACATAACAAGCACACCAAGACAAAAAAAAAATGGCCCAAATGAAAGAACAGATCAAAGCTCCAGAAAAAAATACTACCAAGCAATGAAGCCAACCTATCAGATGCACAGTTCAAAACACTAGTAATCAGGATGCTCACAGAATTGGTTGAATATGGTTACAAATTAGATGAAAAAATGAGGCCATGCTAAGTGAAATAAAGGAAAATGTACAGGAAACCAATAGTGATGGGAAGGAAACCGGGACACAAATCAACAGTGCCGACCAGAAGGAAAAAAGAAACAACCAAACAGAAAAGAATGAAGAAACAAAAATTCAGACAAATGAGGAGAGGCATAGGAACCTCCAGGACATCTTTAAATGTTCCAACATCCGAATAATAGGGGTACCAGAAGGAGAAGTGGAAGAGCAAGAAATTGAAAACTTATTTGAACAAATAATGAAGGAAAACTTCCCCAATCTGGCAAAGGAAATAGACTTCCAGGCAGTCCAGGAAGCTCAGAGAGTCCCAAAGAATTTGGACCCAAGGAAGCATACACCAAGGCACATCATAATTACATTACCCAAGATTAAAGATAAAGGAGAATCTTAAAAGCAGCAAGAGAAAAGGAGATAGTTACCTACAAAGGAGTTTCCATCAGACTGTCAGCTAATTTCTCAAAAGAAACCTTGCAGACAAGAAGGAGCTGGAACAAAGTATTCCAAGTCATGAAAGGCAAGGACCTACATCTAAGATAGTTCTGTCCAGGAAAGCTTTAATTTAGAATGGAAGGGCAGATAAAATGCTTCCCAGATAAGGTCAAGTTAAAGGAGTTCATCATCACCAAGCCCTTATTATATGAAATGTTAAAGGGACTTATCTAAGAAAAAGAAGATAAAAAATATGAACAGTGAAAGGACGGCAAACTCACAGGTATTAACATGCACACCAAAAACAAAAGCAGAATAAGTGGATACCTAAACAGAAGCGGAGCCACAGAAATGGAGATCATGTGGAAGGTTAACAACAGGGGAGTGGGAGGAGGAGTGGGGGGAGAAGGTACAGAAAATAAGTAGCATAAATGGTAGGTAGAAGATAGACGGGGAGGTTAAAAATAGTATAGGAAATATAGAAGCAAAAGAACTTATATATATGACCCATTGACATGAACTAAAGCGGGAGGGAGAGGGGTGGGAGAATGCAGGTGGGAGGGGGTGTGGAGGGCAGAGGGAAATAAAAGGGAGGAAATGGGACAACTGTAATAGCATAATCAATAAAACATAAAAAAATTTATAATTTTGATCCATTTTGAATTAATTTGTGTAAGGTAATACTTCTACTTCATCCTTTCTCATGTGGCATTTTTATTTGAAACTATAAATAAGTATATATATCTATATGTATATATACATACCTATATGTATGTGTGTGGATATATATACACACATATGTATCTGTATATATAGCTCCATATATATATGTGTGTGTGTGTGTATATATATATATATGGAGAGAGAGAGAGAGAGAGAATCTGTCCCCAGTTTCCAGTACAGAGCTTCTAAAATCCTTGTAATTTTCTAAGTGGTAAGAGTACTCAGAACATCTTGTTTTAATAGTTGTCTTTGACTCTGTTTCTGATACAGGGCTTCAAAAATCCTTCTAAATTTTTTAAGTGATAAGAGCACTAGGGCACCTTTTTTTCTAGTGAGGTGACTTTAGGTGGGCTCCTAGGTAGCTCCTAGATGGGAACTGGTCACCAGAAAGACCAAAAAAATGTGTGGAATTTTCTGCCCTATTCTGTAGAGAGGGGAAGGGGGCTAGAAACAGAGGAAGCATCCATAAAATCCCAGTAGTAGGAAGTTGGAGAGCTTCCAGGCAGTGTACCCATCCACATTAGGAGGGTGACACATCCCAATTTTATGGGCACACGAGCTCTTATGCTTGGGACTCTCCCAGACCTCACTTTATGTATCTCTTCATCTGGCTGTTTATCTATATTCTTTATCATATCTTTTAATAAAATGGTAAATGTAAATTAGTGTTTCCCTTAGTCCTATGAGCTGCTCTAGCAAATTAATCAAACCCAAGGAGAGCTCATTGGAACCACTTATCTGTAACCAGTTGGTCAGAAGCACAAGTAGTAACTTGGGCTTTCAGTTGGGATCTGAAGTGTGTATGTGTGTGTGTGGGTGGGGGTGAAAGTCTTGTGGGACTGAGCCTTTATTTTTTTAAAAGATTTTATTTATTTATTTATTTTTAGAGAAAGGGGTATGGAGAAAGAGAGGGAGAGAAACATCAACGTGTGGTTGCATCTCTCATGCCCCCATGTGGGATTTTCATGTTAAAGTTTGTCAGTTGCTTTTTCTATATCAAGTGAAATAAACGAATTGTCTTTTTCCTTAATTCTGTTAATGAGTTGTGTTGTACTGATTGATGGTCATATATTGAACTATCCTTGCATTCCAGGAATAAAACCCACTTAATGAATGTGTGCAGTTCTATAATATGCTACTAAAATCTGTTGGCTAGTATTTTCTTGAGGATTTTCATCAATATTCATAGCAACTATTACTTTGTAGTCTTCATTTCTTGTGGTATCCTTGTCTGGTTTCAGTGTCAAAGTAATGTTGACCACATAGAATGAGTTAGAAAATATTGTCTCATCAATTTTTTTAAGGATTTTGAGAAGGATTGGCTTTCATTGTTCTTTATATGTTTGGTAGAATATATGTACTACTGAAGCTATCTGGCCCTATCTGGACATCTTATTATTGGGAGGATTTTTTTTATTACAGATTCGAAGTCCTTTCTAGTTATAAATGTGAAGATTTTTAAAATAATTCTGTTTTAGTAGATTGTGTGTTTTTAAGAATTTTTCCACTTCATCTAGGCTTTTCACTTTGTTACCATAAAATGTTTATACTATTATCTTTTTTATTTATAATATATCCTATATTTAAGAGCTTCCTTTTGAGAAATTTGAAAAACACTACCTAACAGAATAGAAATAATATAACACATAATCATTCATCACCACCCAGAATTATATTTGCCCACATTTAGTCATATTTGCTATACATGTTTTCTTCCCACAAACCAAGTCATTATAATCATTTTTATTTCTGTAAAATCAATAATGTCCCCATTCTATTTCTAATACTGCTAATTTAATCCTCTCATTTTTTCTTAGTCAATCAACTAAAGCTTATCAATTTTATTGACTTTTAAAAGAACTATTGGTTTTGTTGATTTTCTCTCTTGTTGTTCTATATTTTATTAATCATTCTAATCCTTATTTTTTCTTCCTTCTCATAGCTTTGAACTTAGCTTGCTCTGCTTTTTCTAGTCTCTTAGATTGTAAAATTAGGTTATTAATTTGAGATCTTTATATGTAAGCATTTGCAGCTACAAATATATCTCTTGCACCATTTTTTATGCATCTGGAAAATTTTGGTAGGTTGTTTTGTTTTCAACCATCTCAAGGGACTTTTGAATTTTCCATGTGATTTCTTCTTGATATCACTGGTTGTTCAAGATTATGTTATATAATTTTCATATATCTGTAGATTTTCATGTTTTATTTTATTCAATTCTGGCTTCATTGTGATTGGCAAAGATACTTTGTATTACTTCAGTATTTTAAAACTTATTAAGAATTGTTTCATGGTCTAACATTTATTCTAACCTAGGGAATGTTCCATAAGCATTATTTTTTAAATTCATTTATTGATCTTGGAGAGAGAGAGGAAGGGGGCAGGGAGAGGGGAGATGGAGAAAAAAAAACATCAATTTGTTGTTCCACTTATTTATGAATTCATTGGTTGACCCTTTATTGACTGGAGATTGAACCTGCAACCTTGGCATATTAGGACGATGCTCTAACCAACTGAGCTACCCAGCCAGGGCCCCATGAGTACCATTAAAGAATGTGTATTAGGACTTCTGATTTCTTTATTATTATTATTATTATTATTATTTATTATTATTATTATTATTATTTTATTGTTGTTCAAGTACAGTTGTCTGCATTTATCCCTCACCACTCCCCCCATCCCCAGCCATCCCCACCTCCCTGCCCTGTGTCCACCCCCTGCCCTGGTTTTGTCCTTGTGTCCTTTATATAGTTGTTACTGAATACCCTTCCTTCCTTCCCCCTATTATCCCTTCCCACTTCCCCTCTGGTTACTGTCAGATTGTTCTTAATTTCAATATCTCTGGTTATATTTTGTTTGCTTATTCATTTTGTTGATTAGGTTCCACTCAAAGGTGAGATTATATGGTATTTGTCCCTCACTACTTGGCTTATTTCACTTAGCATAATGCTTTCCAGTTCCATCTGTGCTGTCACAAAGGGTAGGAGCTCCTTCTTTTTTTCTGCTGCATAGTATTCCATTGTGTAAATGTACCATAGTTTTTTGATCCATTTATTTACTGATGGGCACTTAGGTTGCTTCCAACACTTGGCTACTGTAAATTGTGCTGCTATGAACATTGGGGTGCATAGGTTCTTTCAAATTGGTGTTTCAGGGTTCTTATGATATAATCCTAGCAGTGGAATTGCTGGGTTAAAAGGCAGTTCCATTTTTAGTTTTCTGAGGAAATTGCTTACTGTTTTCCACAGTGGCCACACCAGTCTGCATTTCCACCAACAGTGCACTGATGTTCCCTTTTCTCTACATCTTCTCCAATACTTGTTTGTTGCTGTGTTTATGATGGCCATTCTGACTGGTGTGAAGTGGTATCTCATTGTGCTTTTAATTTGCATCTCTCTGATGGTGAGTGATGCTGAATATCCTTTCATATGTCTCTGGGCCCTCTGTATGTCCTCCTTGGAAAAGTGTACGTTTAAGTCTTTTGCCCACTTTTTTATTGGGTTGTTTGTCTTTCTGGAGTGGAGTCATGTGAGTTCTTTATGTATTTTTGAGATCAAACCCTCTGATTTCTAGCTTTACATGTAAGGAGTGTGGAAGTCAATTCTCTCTCTCCTAACAAGTAAAAAGATAAACATTGAAAAAAATCAACAACATATCTAAGATCTGAAAAAGAGCTGAGAACACAGGGAAAACCCCAAGGTCCCAAGATTGGAGAGATAGCCAGGTGATTACAGATGAGTGGAAACCAAAGCAGAAACCTGTTTTGGGAAAGAAAAACCTGAACTATAATTGAATAATTGCTGGTGTCTCATTGTAGACAGCTCTCAGAGTTAAAAACTTTAGGTGATCCAGCTAAAGGGGAGTCACACACTTTTGTGAGTTTTATCTACAAGAGCTTGTCAAGGATCTAACAGTTATTATTGAAGAAAAACCCATCATGGTCAGGAGGGGTGAAGAATAACTTAGAAGTATGCCAGAGAATTCTGTTTTTCTTCACAAGACCTACCCTCAGAACTAACTAGTTAACAAGTGACTAACATGTTTGGGTACTAGCAGAGCCTAAATGACTGGCAGGGGTGGGTGGGTGGGAAATACCCAATACAGTCATCTCTTGCCTTCCACATGGGATAAGGGAAATACCCTACTTTAGTCCACTCTAGCCATCTTTAACTTAAGGGAGAGTGGAAGAAAAAAACATGAGAAACACTGAATTTCACAGTCCAGAGGTATAGGCTCCCTAAAAGACAGACCTAATCATAGGAATATACAGTGGTTACCTACACCTTACCACACTTTATGTCCAAGAATCAAGAAAAAATTACAAGGCATACCAAAGGGGGAAAACAAAACAATTTTGAAGCAAGAATCAAAACCAGGGAGGGATGTTGGAATGATCAGACTTGGAATTGAAAGCAGCTACGATTAATATGCTGAGGGCTCAAATGGGTAAGTAGTCAGCATACAAGAACAGATGGCAGGTAAGCAGTGACATGGAAAGCCTAAGAAACAATAAAAAGGGAATGCTAGAGGTGAAAACACTGTGACACAGATGAATAATGCCATTGATGGGCTTATTAGTAGACTAGGTGTGCTGAGGAAGAATCTCTGAGCTAGGGGATATGTCAATAGAATTCCCCAAAGCTAAAAAGCAAAGAGAACAAATACTTAAAACAGTACAGAATATCCAAGGACTGTGGGACTACTACGAAAGATGTGATAAATATGTAATGGTAATATTAGAAGGAGAAGAAAGAAAGAAAAAATTATTTGAAACAGTAATGATCAAGAAAAAAATTAATGTTAAGCACCAAATAAAAGATCAAGAAAAAAATCCTGAAAGGATTCAAGAAGAGATAACACCGTATTTATAGAGGAAGAAAGATAATATTTATATTTGAATTCTCCTTGAAAGAGTAAAGTGAAATATAAAGTGTTGACAGAAAAAAAAATACCACCAACCTGGAAGTCTGTATCCCATAAAATTATCCTTCAAAAGTGAAGGAGAAATAAGTACTTTCTCAGACAAACAAAAATTGAGGAATTTTTTTGCCTGTTGACCTATCTTGCAAAAAATGTTAAGAAAGAAGGAAAATAATATGGATCACAAACACAGATATATCTAAAGAAAAGACAGAAAAAGTAAAGGTAAATACACAAAACAAAAACTAGTATGTATTGTAAAATTTTTGTTTATTTTTCAATCACAGGTGTATTCTTCTCTTGTTGGGTAGAGAGTTCTTTGTATCTCTGTTAGGTCCAATTGGTTCAAGTCCTATTATCTTATCAGTCTTCTGTCTCATATCAAATATTTTTAGTGGTATGTTGAAGTATGCAACTATTTTTATAAATAAAACTATACTTCTCTCTTCAGTGCTCTCAATGCCTACTTCATATATTCTGGAACTCTGGTGCTTGTTACACACGATTATAATTATTATATATTCTTGGTGAATTTACCCTTATAAGTACATAACATTCTACTTTGTCTCTTTGTACATGTTTTCCCTTACCTCAATGAATATATTTAACACAGTTGTTTTATAGTCTTTGTCTAGTAAGTCTGATGTCTGGGCTCCACTGCAGATGCTTTCTGTCAATTTATTTTGTTCTTTCAAATGAGCCATGGTTTACTGTTTTCTATGTTTTGTGATTTGCTTTTGGTTGTTGAAAATTGAGTATTTTATTATTAAATGCATTAACTCTGGAAATTATTCTCATCCTTCTAAGTGATGCTTTTTAAAAATTGGATTGTTGAAAGTCACTGAAGACTTTTTCAAACAAAATTTTCAAATACTATTCTGGGTTATGGAGCCTCACTGAAGACTTTGTTCCTTTGGCTCATCTTGAGCTTATGTGTTCACAGAGGTTCCAATGAGTTCCTGAGGCAATCTGAAAATGGCTTATTCTTGATTAGGCCTTTCTTTAGTTGCTTGGTTGCTTTAAGCCTTTGATATTTTCCCCCCTGACCTCCTATAAAATTGGTTCAGATAGTTTCTACTTTTTTTCATTTACTGTGGGGGAATGAGAACTTGCAGCTTCCTAGTCTGCCATTTTGCTGAGGTTGCTCTGAATACAAAACTTTTCAAATCTGCATGATTTCACAAAAACAGAGTATCTCATTAAAACCCACAAATTGTTTTAAGACTATCATTTAGCAAAACATAGTCATGTTTCTTTTTTTGCCATAGAGAATGGCATGAATTACAACTACTGCAAAATCTATTAAATCATCTTTCATTTTCATATATAGCCAACCCCCTTTATACATATTGTGTTTTCCTTGGCATCATGCATTGTGTGCTCTCTCTTCTTCTTCCCATAATAGCAATAGAGCCTAATTCTACCATAAGTATACCATTGCTTAAAAAAATATTAACTTAGACTTCCGGCCAAGATGGAGGAGTAGGTGAAAACACTGTACCTCCTCTCACAACCAAGATTAAGGACAACAAATATTTATAAACAATAACACAACCAGAACACAGAAAATTGAAATACGGAAGTCGACAACCATTCAACCAGACCGGTAAGAGGGGCGGAGTCGGCAGCTGGCAGAGAGGGAAAGTGGCAGGAAAACGTGGTGGCTGCCAGGCTCGGGAGCACTGGGCGGCGTAGGTGGCGTGGAGCTTTCAGACACCAGACGTGGGGAGGAGATGAGAGGAGACGAGCAGAGCACGCAAGGCACGCAGGGCAGTTGGCCAACCATGGACACACATTCGCGTGCAGATAAACTAGGCAAGAGCAGGCAGTGAGACAGACCGCACAGCGCAGGGCCCCAGCAATGGGAAATAAAGCCTAAAAACCCCGATTGAAAAGGTGCCTGGAGAGGCTCCCAGCCTCACAGGAGAGGTCGCAGGGGGAGACCCGCAAGGTCCCGGAGTGTGCATAGGCCCGCCCACATGGTAACCAGCACCAGGGGGCCCCAGTTTGCTAGTGGGAGGCAGCAGAGGGGATGCAAACTCGAGAGAGCACGAACTGGCGCCATTGTTCCCTCTCTGACCCCGCCCCCACAGACAGCATCACAACTTGGTTACTAGGCTGCCCCGCCCTGGTGAACACCTATGGCTCCGCCCCTCATACACAACAGGCGCCACCTGACCAAAAATGACTCAAACAGAAGAAAAGCTCAGAGTCCCAGAGCCA
>PVKM010000572.1:0-102115 GCA_004027735.1 Carollia perspicillata
GTGTTAGTTTATACTACTTTGGAAAAGAAAAACCCACTATTTGGGGATTAAATAGTATTTAACCTGAACTACTTTATTCCTTTTGTTCTTTCCTTATAGTATTTCTCAAGTACCTCCCAATGAGGAAAACCATCACTGAGGTTACAACCAAGGTTTCCCTGCCCTTTAACTCAAGGCAACTTGCACAGTTTGTGAACACTTGATCCATGAATCCTCCTCTTGGGACTCGATAGGATCAAACTTACTTTTGTCCAAAGGTCTATTGACTGTCTAGATTCATACAGAACTAAAGTGTTGATTTGTAAAAATGAAAAGAAAAATAAAAGGAAAAAATCATAGTCCTTTGTTTTTTTAAATATGTATAACTTACTGCACCAAGAGTGAACCCTAAACTGTAATGTGGAACATGGACTTTAATGGATAATGATATGTCAACATAAGTTCTTTATATACAAATGTACCATTCTGGTGGGGGATGCTGATAAGGGGGTGGTAATGCATGAGTGGAGTCAGGAATAAATGTAAATCTCTATACCTACCATTAGATTTTGCTGTAAACCTGAAACTGCTCTAAATAAATAAATAAGTAAATAAAGGCATAATAGTAATAAATGTTCCATGTAAAAATTTTAGAAAATGTTATAAAAATATGCAAAGCATATAATATGACCCAAAATATCCTACTTCCTAAAGATAATTAATCATTGTTAATAATTTTGGTACATTTCTTACCGAAGTTTCACGTATGCACACAAACACACACACACATACCAGCATACTGTGAATTGAATCATTCACACATATAACTTGTGCATAGATGTTAGGACCTATCTTCATTTAATTCTCACTGTGGTAAACCATCTCATTTAACCATATTAATGTTTAGAGGCTTAATAAAAAGAACGAAATATTGCTTACAGATAGGCAGAAATACTTCATTATTCTCAACTCACTCATCTACCATTGATGTCTAGAAATCTGATAGTTAATTTAAAGACAAAATAGATCAAATTACAAGACACCTGCATGTAGGCTTTTTCTTTAGTTTTTTCTCAAGTCTAACCCAATGGTTCTCAAATTTCAAAGTGTATGAGAATTACTGGGTGGTTTGTATATACATAAAACCAAGTGTATTATTTTTTATGGGTGAATTAAAGTACTTCCAAGCAGAATTTTGACTATAAGCAATCCCCTAATTCAGACCAGTACCTGTCTGGGCCTGTTAGGAACTGGGCCACATAGCAGGTGGTGAGCTTGCATGTAATGAGTTTGAATCATCCCAAAACTTGTCCCCCACACCTCAGTCCATGGAAAACCTGTCTTCCACAAAATTGATCCCTGATACCATAAAGGTTGGGGGCTCTTGCCCTAATTAATAAATGACTTAATTTAGTGTAATATAACTTTGCTGTACAAATATTGGATTGGCCTAAAAGTTCCATTAGTTTTTTTTTCCTGTATGGTGGCTCTACTAGTGCTTAGCTGCCTTTAACTTCATTAGAAGCAATTTTGTTAGATTCTATTGTGATAGTTATCATGTAAGTGCATTTTAAAAACTCATCAAAATTGGTAAATTTTGTGCAGCCATTTTAACACTGAAGATGGAAGAAGATACACAACATTTTCAGCATGTTATACTTTATTATTTCAAGAAAGGTAAAAACAACTGAAATACCGAAAAAGAAAAAGATTTGTGCAGCTTATGGAGAAGGTGCTGTGACTGATTGAACATGTCAAACATGGTTTACTAAGCTTCTCAGTACTATTGGCATTTTTGCCAAATAATTCTTCGTTGTTGGGATGTCTTATGCACTGGAAAGTGTTTAGCAGCACTCCTGGCCTCTACCCATTAGAAGTCAATAGCAGGAGATAGCTGACATACTCAAAATATCCAAACCAATAAAGCTAGGGAGTAAAAGACAGAAAACTGTACTTGAACGACAATTAAAATAAAAATTAAAAAAAATAAAGTTATTGGTGAAAATGAAAAATATGTCCTTTATTTTATGGGAAAAAACTAAATGGACTTTTGGCCAACCCAATACATACATTTCTTTTATATACTGTGTATTATTAGGTAATCTACTGATTTAATTTATTATAATATAGACATCTTTCCATGCTAATCTCTCTTTATTAGGGGAACCAGAAGGACAAAAGACCATTCTTTTTTTTTAAGATTGCTTATTTATTTATTTTTAGATAAAGGGGAAGGGAGAGAGAGAGGGAGAGAAACATCAATGTGTGGTTGCTTCTCGAATGCTCCCCACTGTGGACCCAGCCTACAACCCAGGCACATGCCCTGACTAGGAATCAAACCAGTAATCCTTTGGTTCACAGGCTGGCGCTCAATCCACTGAGCCACACCAGCTTGGGCTGCCTTGATACCATTCTTAAGAACTCCAAATGTCACCAGATGAAGAGTTAAAACCTGTCTTAGTTAGTTTGGGCTGCTATAACAAATACAATAGATTGAGTGGTAAATAGCAAACACTTATTTCTTATGGTCTGAAAATCCAAAATTAAGATGCCAGCAGAGCTGGGTCCTTGGTGAGGGCTCTCATTCCTGCCATGTCCTCACATAGCCCTCCTTGGTGTATGCACTTAGAGAAACTTTCTGTCTCTACCTCTTTTTATAAGGGCTCTAAACCCATTATTGGAGCCTCACCATTATTACCTAATTATTTCCCAGGGGCCACACCCTCAAATGCCATTACATCAAGGATTAAGGATTCAGCATTTGAATTTAGAAAGTATTCTAAATTCAGTCCATAGCAGAGCGCTACTGCAGTAATTGATTCAGGTGAGGACCACCAACAAATGCTAGCACCACCAAATGAAAGGTTGGTGAGCAAGGATATTCACACAACCTCAACCTCTAGATGACTTAACACTTACAAAATAGGAAATACCTCTTCAGGATGGGGAAATCTGTTGATTATGATTCGCATCAAATGATTAAACTTGAAACCACCGTTAGTTGGGAGCTTAATATCATATCATAATATCATATCGTATCATATATATACGATATGATATTAAGAGTAATCAGGAAGAAGTGACCTGAACAAATGGCAGAACAGGAAGCCTCATACCCTTCTTTTCCCCACAGAAGCACAAATTCAACAATAATACACAGACAATTGTCCTTTGTGAGAAATCCTGTCATATGTGAAAACATGGGTGACCCTGGAGGAAATCATTCTAAGTGAAATAGGCCAGTCACAGAAGGACAAATACCACATGATTCCATTTGTATGAAGTATCTGAAGCAGTCAAACTCATAGAAGCAGAAGGTAGAATAGTGTTTATCAGGGGCTAGGGGGAAAAGAAAATAAAAAGTTGTTGTTTAGTGGGTATAAAGTTTTAGGTACACAAGATAAGAAAGTTCTAGGGATATCTGCTACACAGCAATGTAAATACAGTTAGTAGTACTGAACTATACACTTAAAAATTTAAGGAGGTGGATGTCCTATGTTTTTTATCACAATAAAAAAGTAGATATCATTGCTGTCACATTTAGCAATTTTGTGTAATGTTTAACCATAAAATCCCAGTGGCATAAAACAAGTGAAGTTTTTGCTTACACATCTGCATATCAGCTGGTGTTCTGCTGAGTTGCCTATAAGGCTTAACCCAGCTGTGGTCTCTAGTCAGATTAGATCTGTACATCACCCAATTTTCTGATATCTAGAGAATGCTATTCTTATGTTAATACAGAAAAACAAGGACAAGCCCAATTATTTATCACATATCTGCTAATATCCCAGTGGCCTCAGAAAATCGCATGGCCAAACTCTAAAACTTGGGTAGAAAATGTGCTCCTTTAGCTCAGGAATATTGGGAAAGTGGGGAGAAGAATTTTTTTTGGACAATTAGTTAATTTACCACAGTCATATTTACAATAGCAAAGGTTTAACTTGATGTAATCACAAATAGACAAATCCAGAATAAACAACATTCTACAAGATATCTAAACTGAGCCTCAAAAATAGTCTTTGAAGTAGAAAAATATCAAACAAAGTAGAAATATAAGGGAAATTTTTCTAAAGTAAAAAAGACAAAATGCAAATGAGAATATTGATTGGATCTGAGAACTTTTAGGACAACTAAAGAAATTTGAAAGTATATATTAAATAATAGTATGTGTCATGACATATTTAAATCTTTTATCCACCTTGAATTGATTTTTGTGTATGGTGTAAGTTGGTACTTGAGCTTCATTTTTTTGTATGTATCTGTCCAGCTCTCCCAACACCATTTTTTGAAGAGGCTATTTTTACTCCATTTTATGCTCCTGCCCCCTTTGTCAAATATTAATTGACCGTAGAGACTTGGATTTATTTCTGGGCTCTCTGTCCTGTTCCATTGGTCTATCTGTCTGTTTTTATGCCAGTACCAAGCTGTTTTGATTACAGTGGCCTTGTAATACAGTTTGGTATCAGGTATTGTGATCCCTCCTACTTTACTCTTCTTTCTCAAAATTGCAGCAGCTATTTGGGGTTGTTTATGGTTCCATATAAATTTTTGAAGTGTTTGTTCTATGTCTGTGATTATTACATTGAATCTGTAAATTGCTTTGGGTAGTATGGACATTTTGATGATGTTAATTCTTCCAATCCACTAGAAAACATTATGCTAAGTGAAATAAACCAGTTAGTGAAAGACAAATATCATATGATCTCATCTTTAACAGAAACCTAATCAACAAAACAAACAAGCAAAATATAACCAAAGACACTGAAATAGATAATAGGCTGACAGTGACCAGAGGGGAGAGGGGAGAGAATTTCAGGGTGAAAGGGTAAGCAGTTTGAAGGAACAAGTATAAAGGACACGTGGACAATAACAAGGTGGGCAGAAATGGGAGGGAGGTGGGGATGGCTGCGGGGGTGGGCTGGGATGTGGGTAAAAGGCAAAAAACTGTACTTGAACAACAATTATAATTAAAATATTAAATAAAAAATAAATAAGTAAATAAATAGTAAATAATAGTATGTGATTCATATTAAATTCTTTGGGTGTGATAATGATACAGTGGTTAATAACAAAACATATTTATTCTTAGGTGACCCATGCTACTTATTTATGAATAAAATGTTTATATCTGTAATTCCTTTTCAAGTAGTTCATCAAAAAATATATGTATTTACCATATTTTTCAGACTATAAGAAGCACTTTCAGCCCCCAAATTTTGGAGGAATAATGGTTATTAATGCTGGTGTTGGGTTCTATATACATTTAAATTGTTGAAATATCATGTTATTTATGTTATTAAATATTTTACCACATTTTTTGCTTCAAAATGTTTTCCTTATTTTCCTCCTCTAAAACTTAGGTGCGTCTTATGGTCCAAAAATACAGTAAAGGTGAACAAATGTATGTTAACAATTGAGTAACATTAACAATTGATTAATCCAGCCAAAATATGTGGATAATCATTATACTATCTTTTCTCCTTTTATGTAGTTTTCTAATGTATTAGAATTATATATTTCTAGAATTATATAATAAGGCTGAATTAATTACCTCAAGAATTCATGAAAAATATAGGTCATGTTGAGGAAAAACCAGAGTTGTTACACTAAATTCAACAGATTGGGGCTATAAAAATTATATGCTTATATACCATTTGGTTTGCCTCACACTTGTAAGTTATTCAATACCCCTAAAAGCAGAAAGGTTTACACAGAACTTGGCAATTAGGATATTTATTTAGTGATGGTATTAATTTGAGTTGAAGGAATAACCACTAATGACAGAGAGCACTGTACAATACAGAAATACTTGTAGCAAGAATTCCAACAGGACATAAAAATAATGTTTTGGCTGTAGAAGGTATAGCTGAGGAATCCACAGTATCCCTACATCTCCTGGTAGTTCTGACACCTGGTATCCCCTGGGTTCATTTGTAAGGTCATTCTTCCACCCCCCAGTAACACTCTCTGAAAATAAAAGGTCCTCTGGTTTGTATGAGTTACTTTTCTGAGCAAATGCATTCTTGAGGCAACTTGGTGTTCTTTACTGAGTCCCCAAGAACCACAGCTCATGTTTCTTAGAAATAAGTTTGATGAGGTTCATTAAGAATTTGATCCTATTCAAGCATCAAATTCTCACTTTACTTCTCACCCCAGAAGAATTCATCTTGTGGCCCTGGGTCCAGGGAGGATCAGGAGCAAAATGAGAAAAAAGAGCGAATGCAAACTTGGCTGTTAGTACGCATATCCCAAGTGATTACTTTCTAATCTACATACAATAAATTCAGCAAGTGTTATCTGTTCTGCATTCTCTTTTGGGAACTACAGTCTGTCCTGATGAGAAGTTTGCTCATTATTTGGAAGGAGAGTTTAAGGATTTTATATTGTTTAATTCCCATTTTTTGACAAAAATAGAGAAAAAGCCAGTGTTCTAAAGAGGGACAGTATTGAGTAGAGAATAAATTTTACCTCAAGGAGTTTGTTGGTTCAAACCTCAGGAGATTCCTCGGTGAAATCTGACTCTGTACATGGAGGGCAAGGAGAGACCTTAGAACAAGGAACTACTCCAGATTGGTAGGTTTAACAAGCAAGGGTACTTACGTGTAAGGTTTGTCTGGAGTAGCTACAAGACTGGTAGATCTCCTCACCCACCCGCCATAATCTTTAAAGTTTATGTAGAGGCCTTACCTGGGTTCAGTCACATATTCAGTCCAGGTGGTCTCTACCACACATTGCTCTTTCAAGCCTGTGTCCTCGCAAAGGGCTCTAGCTGTAGGAATCATGGTCAGAACCTACAGTGGTTAAACTTACAGAGCCCAGGGGAGGAGCGGGGAGCCTCCAATTGCCCCCTCCAGTTTGCAGGTCAGTTGGTCACATCCTCTGGATGATTTCCTCCAAAATTCCACCCCTTGTGACCGATGCTTACAATCTTATATGCCCCCCTCTTGTGCAATGAGCACTGAGGGGTCAGCAAGGGGTTTCATTAGCATGAAGGCGGCTCGTTTGCTGACTACCTGGTTACATTGAAGTCAGATATCACAGCAACAATATAGGCATACGCAACAGAAAACACACATTAGGATAATTATTTCCAAAATAGGTAACCATTTTTTCTACCAAGATCCCTGTGATACAAACCCCTGATTTATTAAGTCCCCAACACTGAGGGGTGGATCACTCAGAGAATTCACTTGTGTCTTTATTTAATAAAGATGATATGGCCCTGGCTGGTGTGGCTCAGTGGATTGAGCATTAGCCTGCAAACCTAATGGTCACTGGTTTGATTCACAATCAGGGCACATGCCTGGGTTGTGAGCCAGGTCCCCAGCTGAGGGAATGTAAGAGTATACAATTGATGTATCTCTGACACACATCAATGTTTCTCTCCCTCTCTTTCTCTCTCCCTTCCCCTCTCTCTAAAAATAATAAATAAATAAAATCATTAAAAAAATAAAGATGATGCATTGGCAGACTCATCGATTGTGAACACACAACCCTGGATAATGGCACAACTGCCTCCTTTTGAGGTAGCAAGGCCACCCTTATTTGGAGCACAGCCTTTCTCATCAGAGACATTTCAGCATTAAGTAAAGACAGGCTTTGCTGCCTATTATTTAAAGCTTACTGGATGAATACAGTAAGGGTTTCTCTGTGTGCTATAACATCCTCCCAGCCAGTAGAATGAACAAAGGTGGCAACCAAATGATCATACTCATGGAAAACAGAACATGCCATCAACCTTAAGGAGTGGGAGGTTGGCAACTTTCATCACCATGGGACAAATTCTCCCCTGTGCCCAGGGAAAACCCAGCATGGAGTGGCTCAACCACCCAGGTGGAAGCCACACAACACTGCATCCCATCCTCGGCTACTTAATAAATACCTGGACAGCATGAGTGTCAGACCAATCCCTATCTTTTAATGTGACAGAATGACTACACAGTCCTCATGATATATCCCATATTCCTGTTATAAATGGGATGGTTCTCTTTAAAGTGATTTTTCTATTCCCAACATAGGGGGGCCTCCATGCTCAAATGTCCACAACCCTGGGTGAACCACGTGTATTCCTGAGGCCACCTGCTCTAGCACAGGCCTCAGGGACCCAGTCCTCTTCAGGGTGGGTTCCTTCCATGCCCCAGGTGTAGGGTGCAGGCCAAGACTGCCTCCAGCTAAGGGCTGTTGGAGATGATTGATCGATTGATCAGAGGCCTCCTGTTAAGCTCACTATATATACTGGTTCCCCAGAAATAAACAAAAGGCAATGGTTGCTGGCTGACACTAAAGCTGAATGTAGTCTGGTACATGATGACCCCCAGAAGTTTTCTGGCCTGCTCAGCATTGTCAACGACCTTCTCCAATAGAATCACCATATTTTCACTTATTTAAATTCTGGTAGTAAAACTGCCTTCAAGTCATTCCTTTAGCCCTTAACAGAACCTTTTTTAAAGGCACTTGAATTGTACAACCAACTTATGAGAAATATTCGTGTGCTCAGAGATTGCTTTATCAATAAAATGAAGTTGGACTGTTTTTGCCTTTTTATTCTTTTATAGTTTTAGTCCCTGTTCTGTCCTAAACATTTTTGGTTTCATGTGGTGTTGAGGCAGGAGACAGTGTAGGAAGAACTCTGAGACTGCACTGCTGTTACCAGCCGGAGTCTAGCATCCTGGTTGCTAGGAAACACCTTTTATCACTTAGTAGAATGAATAGTAAATCAAGGCAGGAAGGAGGAGGGAGACATGTCTCACCCACTAACTCAGCAGTCCTGAGCCTGGTCCAATCACATTGCCAGGTGTTCCAACATCACAAGAAACACTATGTTAGCGAGGAAGGAGGGAAGTCCTTAAAATTCTATGTAGCATTTCCACTATCTGGGAAAAAAAGCCTTGAAACTGTTTTCATCCCAGGGCCTGGAATGCAGGAAAGGGTCCATGATGCCCAAAACAGAAGCCCAAAAAACAACTTTGGTTAATTGTCTATTTCTAGTCACTATCTGTTTTATGAAGGAATCCCTAGTGCTTAAAAAAAGAACTCATAAGTAACTTTGGGAAAGTGCCCCAAATTTAATTAACTGCCTCCCATCATGTATCTGTTTTACAACAGGATGAACAAATGTAATCTGGAGCAAGATGAGACAGACTCCATCTTGGGGTCAGACCCCCACACATACCTACATTTGGGTAGTCACATCCCCCAGAAAAGCTGGCACTATGTTTACCTGTCAATCAATATGTAACATTTTTTTCTCCTATACCACCAACTGTGTAAGTCCTTAGAACAAAGGACTCCCTCTCTGGGCACTCAGGGTGCTCTTGGCGCTCTTCACTCTCTGGCCACCTGGCCTTGGGCCATCCAGGGGCTTGCCACCCTGGTCTTCAGCTGCTCTTAATTTTGGCTCCTTTCTTTGCCCTGAATCTTTGCCTTTTACCCCTGCTGCCCAGTCTAGCTAGGCCCATTCTCTTCCATGAGAATGGATCACTAATAAACTGCTTGCACACTAATAGATTTGCTGATCTGTAATTCTTTACATCTGTCAGCAAGAAGAATCAGGTCTCTCCCATTAAAAGTCTCTGATGGTGATTCTAAAAAACATACCTTTCACAAAAAATAAGCTTTCTCTCTCAAATGGAGTCATAACCAACAAAATCTACCTCTTCTCCACCCACACACATCTTCTAAGGGCTTCTTCGCTTGACCGGCCAGTCAAGTTTCTCTACACAAGTCCTCCCAGGACAAACATCATGTTATTCTAGACCAATGACAAACATGACCCCAAACTGCAGAAATGTAGAGCTTTCACCACTACTTGTAGTTCAAGGAAATAGGAATAGGCTATCTCACTTGGTATAGTAACATTTAACCTATACCAGTATTTAACTTCAGCTGAGAAGTCTAAAGTCCCTGACAGAAGACTCAAGTGTCAGTCTACACTTTAGAAAAGTGATTTTGGTCTGTTTGCTTTAAGAACAAAATAAGTCTTCTCAAGATTAGGAAAAAAGACATACCAAATCTTGGTGGACCCAGAGGGACATGAAAATACAAATGGACTTGCCTCCACCATATGCTATCTTCAAGAGCCCTCCTATACCCATCAAGAAGGAAACTATAGACAGAAGGACCTGGGCAAGGACATTGGGTTTAAAAAGCCTGAAGAAAACTGTCTTTGGCCTCAACCATTATTAAATTATAGAGAAAAAGGCCATGAAGTTCAGATTTACAAAATTATTAGACAGCAAAATGAAGATTTAGAATTATCTCATATTTCTAGTCCATCATGCCATACTCCCTATTCCTTTACCTTTTCAGATTCTATCTTCCATTTTAAATACAGGTGAATCTTGTCAACATGGATTTGAATTGAATGAGTCCACTGATACACAATTTTTTAAAAAATAAATACCTGAACTTTTCCATCTGCTTTCAGGAGTCTGCACATGTGGAGGGTTAACTGCAGGCATTGCTCTATGCCATTTTTATATAGAGGACTTGAGAGCATCTACAGATTTAGGTAACTGTGGGGGGATCCTGGAACCAATCCCCCAGATACTGAGGGGCAACTATGTTTGGGGGCTCAAAATTCATACACAGATTCTGGACTATAGGAGAATAGGCGCCATTAACCCAAGTTGTTCAAGGGTCAAATCTATAACTATGGTAAAAGTAAAATTAAAAAAATTTAAAAAACTAGCATCAGTCAATATGTAAAAGTTTGACCTTTTGCCCTCATCATTTCCTTTTCATTTCTTTATGATTGTTTCTTTAAAGCATGAACACTGTCTTAAACATCTACAAATACAAGACTTGATTTAGACAGTTCTGATTTCTATAATAAACCTCTATTATCATCTGCCTCTTAATCAAACATTCTTCAGACCAAATATTGATGTTTTGTCCTTTATTTAATACCATCAAAACTATTAATCACTTTTTCAATAAACAAAGGAGACAGGCAAGAATATTTTTTCCTTAGCTCTTCAATTTTAGGAGTATCTGAGATCACATGATTGAACTACTTTGTTATAATATTATTAATAATCCCTCTTACTAAACATAATTAAAGACAGGGAACTGTATATAAATATATGTAAATATCTGTGTATGTGTGAGAGGTGTATATAGATACTATGGGCATATATATATATATATATATATATATATATATATGAAAAGACATACTGCATAAGAGCTGTGAATAAAAGTAAGCATAGTAAAATTAAAGATGTTATATTATGGCACCACTGCTTTCTTAAATTTTTTATCACTCAGGAAACAAAATAAATAAATAAACATTGGATTAGAAGTTTTAAATTCTGCTAATTACTAGTTAGTACCACCACATCTTTTTAAAGTATCTGTGTCAGAAACTGTTCTTAATATACCAGATATAGTATGTTCATAAAAGTGCAGCATAAGCTCAGCCAACCAAGGAAATATTACATGAGACCCTTAGTTTTCTGATTAAAGACTGGAGGTAGTTGAAGCCGTAGCTGCTTTGAGATGCCTGAGAAGTAACTACATAGGTGAAAGAGGACAAAGAGGTGTTTGCAAAACAAAAGAACTCCTCTGAAAAATAACTCTCTAAAAATATATGAAAAGCATTCCAGTCGCATGCACAGACAATAGAATGCTGATTTGGAAAATGTAAGTGTAAGAAAGGACAATGACAGATTAAAACTCATTAAAATTACATCAACTTATTGTGTATCCTTAGCTAAAAGAAAAATGATTCTTTTATAAAAATGTGTATGTTTCTTTTTTCCCTTTACACACAGTAGTCCAGCAAGATAATTCTCAGGTATATTAACACCTATTCCTAGTTCTACTGTGTATTTTTCTATAGACAAAAAAAGTGTCAAGGCATCAGCCATTCAGGACATATGAGAAACTTTGTGGAAGAAACTTTGTTTGAGCACCAGCCACTGGACTGAAACAAAAAGCAGACAACACTATACACATGGTCTCTGTGGGAGTTTTATGTGGAATTCTAATTAACCAACCCTCAATTTCTTTTCAGATATTGGAAAAAACAATCTGATTAAAGTTCCTAAGGAATTTGAAGGGAAAATATGCATTTATTTATGGCATACATTAGAAGGGGCTCTCTGCAGATGCTTCAGGAGACTATTTGAGCACTGTTTAAAACATGTTTTAAAGTCATGAAATTGAAATGCCATTTATCAAATATCGACCCCCCTGGAAAATATTGACTTACAGACAGAAAACTGTAGCATTTCAGTGTCTTGGGGTTGATAAGAATAAAGTCTAGATGATAAATCTTTGGAGCACAAATACCCTTTGTAAGTCCCTATTTAATGACCATCCCGTTGTGAACTACAAGCTCCAGGAAGACCATGAGTGTGCGGGCTTATTCATTGCTCTCTCCCAAGGTTAAGCACAGAGGCCAGCACAAAGGAGGTAGTCAATAAATATTTGTTAAGTTCTCTTCTAGTAGCTTCTTTTTAGACATTAGAAGAAATGGAGGAAATGAAGAAGGTCCAATTTCAGCAGAGAAGTAAGAGCCTTTTGACAGAAGAGCAGAAAGAAAATCCAGAGAAATAAATCCCCATTTCTTTGTTACTGCTGCTCAGATTTTTCTCCCTTTTTGCAAGAAAAGCTCACAATAATAATGGTAGATACAGTGGCATAGATAAGAGAACATACAGATAAATTTTCAGGTTTTCTCTGATCCATGGTTATGTATCACATCACATTTTTGTGATTTGGCCCAGATGTCAATAATCTAATGATAAATCTGTGAGTCACTTATATGTACATATTTTTTATTTTAAACAATCAATCAACACTAATGGGCATCAGAATGCAGTGTTTACTGTTGAACTGTTTGCCAGTACTAATGCTTAACAACCAACAGAGTCTGCTTAAAAAATGTCCACACATATGATGAGAATTGTGCAATGTAAAATCCAGCCTAGCCTATACACTGTTTTCATTCTGGGCACTGGTTCATTTGAAAAAAAAACATCTGTGGCATGTTTGACAACTAGCATGGATGAAACGCAGAAGCTCCAAAAAGACTACCAGGCAGGCTGGTGCCTGTTTTTGCCTATGAATTATTATAAGCCAGTATTTTGATGTTAACATGCATTCTCTGGCTTTGGAATTCTCATGCATTCCATGAGTCTGTGTAAAGGCTGTTTTCACATGGGACAAAATTACCATAGGTAATTGTGTGTAAACAAATATCTGCCCTTCCATTGGGTAGTCACAGCATCACCAAACTCCCTTTTCAGGAATACACTTGACATGTCATCATTGAAGTAATTAGCATGCTTGGGGTTTTATAATAATGTATGAATGCATCAAATTTTCACTAGAGACTTTTGTTCTTGTCAAAATCTCTACCATAACAACCTGTGAATTACAATAGAAGGTAATTGGAACACAATGTTCCAGAGGAACTTGTTGAAATATGAAGCTACCTCTCTACAGCACTAGTTGGAGAGACAGGTGCAGATTTCCAAGCTCTCTATGCTATTTTCCTGAGTTTCTGTTCATGCTGTAACTAAAGAAGTTCAAGTACATGAGCCTGAACTAGTCACAATGAAATGGTGGTACAAACACATTAAAAGCAAGGAGTATCCCCCATAATTCAGTCAAAGCAATTCAAAGCACAATGCAGAATTCAGGGACTTCCAGTGATCACTTGTCTGCACTAAAAGCAGCAATAGCATATTGATTTTGTTTATTTATTTGCACCTTGATCCAAAAGCTTAAAATGCATCTTACAAAACAAAAACAATATAATAGAACCTTATTTTTTGTACACTCCTCATTCCTTATTTTTTATTGCTGTTCAGTTACAGTTGTCACCATTTTCCCCCATTACTCTCCCTGTCACTACCTACCCACCACCTCCCACATTCAATCCTCCTTGCACCCCATTGGCTTTGTCCATGGGTCCTTTATACACGTTCTTTGACTTGATCCTTCCCCCTCTTTCCCCTGTTATCTCCCTCCTCCCCTCCCCTCTACAATAGGACCTTTTAAAAGTAACTTTACAACTCCAGGGGGGAAAAAAGAAAAAGAAAATGAAGTTAGAGGTAAAATTAATTTACAAAATTCATGCCATGAAGCCTGAATTTGACACTGAGCTTGGTAGTAACACAAAGAGCAGGACCAAACTTGTGAGGCCATTTTTTTCAGGGGAACCACAGCAATTCCTGGTAATCAAATTTGTCTGCCCCAAATTAATTCTGTTTGGTTTAGAAAGGCACATTGTGATTTATATTCCTCACAGGATTTGCTTTCCTAAATAATCTGGACTAGGGTTATTCAGATTTTGAATACTTAGTGATATGTTATAAAGTAAGTATTTTGGTCATAACCAAACACATTAAAAATAAAATTATTAAAATTAATTATACATAAATAGGATAATTATTGTTTCATAAAATTTTATATTAATTTTGTGTCAATATATGTACTAGACTGTCAAATTTTTAATTTATTTCTCATTTGTTGTAAAAAGAAATAAAAAATCCCTGAGCTAGTCTGATGAAGCCCCTACTTACTTTCACTGGGCAACAACAGGAAAGTAGACATGAAAAATACATAAAATTGGGGTAAGAGAGAGAGCTCCATGCTTCAGTGCCTTGCTCATTGATGAAGGTAGCTGTATGAAGATGAAGCAGGTTCTCTGTAGGGCTCTTCATGAAGCTTTACAGACAAAGTAAGTCCTAAAAGACAATTGCCTTCAGCTACTCTCTTGCCATTATTTCTGATAAATTTTAATTAGTAATATTAAGAAGAGAGAGTAATAGATATTAAAGTTATCTCTAAATCACAGGTCAAACAAGGTCTCACTGCCTGCCGTAACAAAAGCCAAAGAGGTTTATTCAGGGGCCGGCAACCTGAGAAGATGGGGAGCTCTTGTCCAAAGATCATCTTAACAGCTCTGGTCAAACTAGCTAATTTTATAGGGCTGAAAAAAGGGGATGCAGAACTTTGGACCTGTAGAATGTGAAGGACATCTTCCCATAGGCCTTGATATGGATTTTTATGATCAGCATCCTTGAGTTGGCCATCTGGTTTCTTATCAGCTGAATTCCTGTGACTGGATAGTTGAATCTGCCAAGGCCTTGAGGTAAGGCTGCTTCTTCATTTCACATGGGAACTGAAATTGCAGATATCTGTAAAGTATACTAAAAAAAAAAAACAAAAAACAAAATAAAACAACACAAAACGAAATGGAACAAACAAAAAAAAAAACTTCTAATATGCAAGTTCTAGTTTCGAGAGGAAAAAGTCAGGTTAGAGTAACAACCTTGGTTTAACATCTACTAAGATTAATATGGGTTGCTTAATAGACATTTTTTAAAATAAGGTTGCTTTGTTAGTACATTCTTACTTTAGTCTTATTCTACAGTTAGTTAGACTAATATAAATAGTATAGTATGTTCATTCCCATTATACTGGCACCAGCTTTAGAGCCCAACTCAGGAGAATCTGGAATTGTGTAACTCCTTATCCCAACTCTCCCAGGTACAATTTATGATTCTCCTAATCTGTTCTACAATCTTCTTAGGGTCCTGACAACATTCTCATATGTACACCCATCTCCCTCACTAGACTGAGAATTTTCAAAGATAGAGATCATGCCTTCCCATCAGCAATCAGATGCTTGGCACTTTGTAGACACTCGGAGCCTATTTGCAGAGAGAATGAATACATGAACAGGTAACTATTCACTGTTGCTCCTGTGTTTCTTCAATGCAGTCAAAATGTGCTTCATAATAAGGTGCACCTGGCAATCCAACAGCCTACGATGCTTTCAGAATTAAGGAAGAGTGGGGGCTTTTAATGTTAATTCATCCATTCTAATTTTTAAAATTAGTTAGTCACTCTTATCAAGGATTAAAGATCAAATTCAGCTCATGTGCTGATATTGAGGGACTAGCAACACCTCTGTGAATTTCAAGGCTGGCTCTGAGCAGTTAGCAGAAGTGAACTTGGACTGTTAAATAGTGCACTGGAGGACATGACAATGGCCCATGTGCCACATGTCCGCCATCACCAAATAGCTAGTTAGAGGACATACATATTCTCCTATAACAGGTACTGGAAACTGGTTTTGTTTAAAGGAGCACCCCCAATCTTCCCAACTCTTCCTGAAGAACAGATGACCATAAAGAGTTAGGGGATGAGCAAGGTACTGATCATGATTATTTCAATACAGGTTCAGTGTTGACATTAACTGTAAAACCATTAGTTTCCAAGTGGGAGAGGTGACAATAGAATTTATGGTACACAATCTCTTCTCCCTGGAATGGGGAAGAGGAAGAGAAAGAGCAGCCAACATTAAGGCTGTAACTCCTAAAAACAGGTATTTCGTAATGGCTACTTAACAGCAATTTTTTGAAATAAAGTGAGCAACTACAGTACTTACAGTTGACTTGTAAAACTCATTCAGTGTTTGTCATTTTTTGATGGGTAGAGATTTCTCCATCTCCTCCAGGACCTGCATGGTTGAAATAGGGTAAGTGAATATCTTAAATGCTACAGGAGATATGCATTTCAAAGAAGGTCCTTTGTTTTGCTTTGTTTTTCTTAGATCCATGTTTATATCCAAGATCTCTGTAAAGTAGAAAACAATGCACTCTAGGGGAAATTGTTTGCAAACCAAAGAGAGAATTCAAAATTATGGGTCAAGAGCCATTTGCTTGCAATTATAATGAAAATTCAGGGTTAGATTTCAGTAGGCTGCTTGATCATTAAAGCTTTGTTTATGCTGCCTTACCAGAAAAATTAAATAATGGACTCTTAATCTCATTCATATTCCCACATAGGTCTGAAGTATGGTAAATTGGCAACATTTAGAGGAGCCTCAATAATGTCCTCTGGGGAGGGGAGAAACTTCATGATGGAAAGTAGGGATCAGTGGAAGCCGCTATGCCCCACCAAAGGACTCAGCAGATTGGAGAGAGCATTACTTCAGAACAGGTGTGCTGAGGAGGCAACACATGAAAGCCCACAAGATTTGAAGCACCCTGTTCTTGACAGAATTGGCCTTTGTACAGACATTTAATAAACACTTACAGAAAAAAATCTCTAAGACCATTTACAGCTTTATTTAGCAACACTTGGGCATCAAACTGTACCTGAGAGAAAGTAGTTTAACTGGTTCTGGGAAGGACATTATGAATAAATAGGTCTGGGCAGAGACCTTTAGGTGAAACACAGGTAGGGTGGAAAGAAACAACATGGGAACAATGCAAACATACTAGAGTTACAAGAAAGAGAGAAAGAGGGAGAGGAAAAAAAGGGACCATAAAATGCAAGATGAAGTAAGAACTGAGACTGGCAATCTGGAAGGGAAAAAAAGCACTAAAAACAGGAGTGGTCAAAACTGCATTACTAAAAGAACACATCTGTAAAGCAGTAGCCCCAGCCAAAGTGATAAACAACATCAAAATGAAATAAAAATGACCATAATAAATAAATTATAAAGAGGAAAAAAGAAAATGTATGTGACTATCACTTAGAGTAGGGGTCTTCAAACTTTTCTATAAAGGGTCCAATAGTAAATATGTTAAGCTTTGCTGGCTTTGTCACAGCTATTCATCTTTGTGGTAATATATTATATATTTAATACATTGATATTCATGAAATATTTAGAATAGAACCTAGACAGAGTTATTGAATATTATTATCATCAATATTAAGACACACCCATATTAAGTTATGGAGCTTCAAAAAAATCCATCAGGCATTTAGGCAGAAAAAGTTACCCACAGTGAAGAGCTCAGGCTGGCCTTAAACTTTTTCACAGCAATGTTTAATTCCAGATGTCAACAAAATAGTGTCTACAACATACTAAAGAGCAGTGTGTGTGACCCAGAGTAGTACATCCAGCCTGGTCGTTCAAGTACAAAGGCAACAGGCAGTACTCTCAAATATAAAAGAACTCTGAGAATAAAGAATTTATAATCCTTTCACTAAAAAATTAAGTAAACAAAAAATTTTAAAACTACCTGACAATAAAATCCAACCAACCAAGTGATAAATTAAAAATCAAACTCAGTAATGGAAAAGTCATGGTAAAAGAACTAGTGCTGAGCATTGCATCCATTTAAATAGAGAACTCATAATGATTAACAGGGAATTATGTTTGCAGGACAAAATGTAATGCTACAATGCTAACAAAGAAAAATTATTTGAAACAAAAATCAGGAGGCAGAGGGAAAGAAAGAAAAGTTAAAAGAAGTAGAAGGTTCTTATCTCCTCATCTTTCTTATCAGGTTGCCTATCAAGTACTATTTAAAATTGACATATGAAATTTTTTGTTGTTTTATATATTTTTTATTGTTTGAATACATTTGTCTCCATTTTCCCATATATGTGAAAATTTTTAAAAATTATGCCTCCAATCTTGCCAAAGTTCTTATGCCATTAGTGAAATGGCATAAAAATTATTATTTCTTATTGATTAAGACACATTGCTAATTCCTTAAGTTTTGCTTCAGCTTCTTTTTTCTAAAATTTAAATAAAATAAAATACATTTTACACAGAAGGTGATTGCACTATTTCAAAGTTATTTCCCATTTATTTATTCAACCAGCTGTCCATCCATGGTGTATATGTTCAGAAAAAGAGTAAAAACAGAATAATATTCACCAAATTATTTTTAGGTGGTAGAATTTACAGTGATTCTACTTTTGTCTTTGTACTTTACTCAGTGTTGTTTTTTGACAAACAATATGTGGGATTCCTAGCTGCCCACCCAAATCTTTTCTTACTTTGTACCTGTACCCATGACTAGGGATTTTTCCCAACCTCTCTTGATTCTATATGTGACCATGTGACTAAGTTCTGTTCAATAGAATTAGAACAGACCTAAGGTTCAACTTCCATCAGTGTGATCTTTGACCTTTTTCTTTCTAATTCCTTCCTGGTGACCAGAGTCAACTCAGCATGTTTTGTAGATGGCAGATATGCCAGGCCACAGGTCTGAAAGTGTGTGGAACAGAAACATCTTGGCTGTGTTACAGAGAGAATAACAAGGGTTGTATTCTCTTAGTCATCTTATTGTGAGTCCCTTTATAGAGCATCCTGTTCTTTTAGTATAATTAATATAAGCATGTATTTTTATTTAAAAATAAATAAGCCAATAATCTAAAAATAGAATCAAACTAGTCTAAAAAATAAGCAAAATCTGGTCAGATTGTTCAGCACATAAGTGACAGATTCCAGTGATTCCAGCAATAGTGTAAGAGTAAACGTGGATGCCACCATCACGACTGACAACTTTTGAACATGGATTTCACCAGCTAAAAGAACTAATAGTAATGGCACTTCATGGCCTCATTGATCTTCTAAACTAATTTCATCTTTGAGACTTGTTTGTTTTTTAGAGATAGTCTGGTTTATGTTTCAGACGAGTCAAGAGAATAGTTCCTCTAAATTCAGAAGGATAGTGGTCTCTACAATATTGTTATCCTTGCTACTCAGCCAGATATTTCACTTTGGTTCTGAGTAAATCAGCTGGATCTAGACAAACCTGTGTTCTCTAAACCTTGATTCATAGAATTTCAAAAATTAATTTTGACCTAGAATCTTTTTACAGATATTAATTAAGCTCTTGTGTCCATAACACAGTCTGGAATATCACCAATGCACCATTCATTGTGTCTGAGACATGTAATAAGAGATAATAACTCTGTATCAGTGTATTGAGCTAATAACAAGGGCCAAATTGTTTCAGTCATTGGGATACTAACCCTGGAATTGAACTATTTATAGAAAAAAAGTTATCTAAAAATTTGAAGGAGCCTCAAGTGGCTCTTCCAGATAAGGCACCAAATATCTTTCTTAAATTTTTTAATTAAACTGCAAGATGACAATTTTCCAAATTATATTTATCACCACACAGAGATAAATGGTTTTCAAATAATCACTGAAAAGAGGAATGTGGGAGGTTAAAATAAAAGCCCTCATTTATTTCTCTTCACACATCTGTCCCTGAAAAATCTTTTCTGACTCCAAAGTTTTTTAAATTTTATGAAAGGAGAAATTAAAATATGAAAATCCTAAATGTCTGGCTCATTTCCTCTCAGGAAATAAAAATCTTTCAACGACTTGTTTATAAATTACAAGCCAGATACAAATACTAATTTCGCAGTCCAGAGATATCCAATTTCCATTTTAATATATTTAAGTCTCTGAAAACTACAGCGTTTTTAGAAACCATGCCAGCCCCTGACCAGGTAGTTCAGTTGGTAGGAGAGTCATCCCAATACAACAAGGTTGTGGGTTCGATCCCCAGTCCAGACACATATAAGAAGCGGCCAAGGAATGCATAAATAAGTGAAACAAATCAATAGTTTTCTCTCTTAAATCAATAAATTAAAAAAGAAAGAAAAAAAAAGAAACCATGCCAGTCAAAGATGTCTAAAATAATGTTGCCTGATTCTTTTTCCAGAGTTAGCTTTATACCAATTAGCTATTATTTCTAATACTCAGTGCCCTCAAAGATAACCACTCCATTCCTTTTATTCTTGACTGTCTTATTAATTTTGACATTTTTCCTTTTATACATTAAGGTAGCAATAGCAGCACTATCAAATTCATCAAGTAGAGCATGATACTTTCAGCTTGAAATCTAATTAATTTTTCATGTTCATTATCATTTAAGAGAGTTTCTTGCAAAAGGACATTATCTGCTTTTTTTTCATAATAATTGATCCAGTTTTTCCCTCATCCCTTCAGTTTTTTCTAATAGGTGAGGAAAGACTTTTAATACTTATACTTACAATCTTGCCAATAATTTTTTAAAGGATAAGTATTAAATATGCTATTCAAGATGCATAATGTGTTACAAAAATCAGATCCATTAGAATAAGAAACCAATTGAGAAGTGAGTTTAAAGAGTTTACAGAAGTACACCAGTACTTTATGAAGTACTGAGTTATTAATATGAAACACAGTGACATGCATTACTTTACATTTTTAAGAAAACATAAACAAGCAAATTATTCTAGTGAAAATGTAACAAACAACATATTGAATGCTGTTAAACACTGACTCTTCTTTACATCTAATAAACTAGCTTAAAGGAAAAATGAGTGTTAGGAGAAAAAGGTGAGAATACATGTGTGTTATAGGAAAGAAAAGGGAAATACTCTGGACAGTCAAAACTATTTCATATACCTTAAGAACTAGATGTGCATTATTAAAAATAAATAAATAATAAACAAATATTTATATAAAATTTTAACAATTTTTAATGTTGGTATTGAAATAGAAGAAGTGAGTAAATATGCCATTTCATATGGAAAAACAATTTCTGATAATATACTTACCTACTAAATATGTCTGCCATAGGTACGTCTGAAACTGTGAAGGATCTCTGCATCCATTCTCAGATGATCTACCAGCAGGGGCCAGAAAGCTGTTGGTCAATAACAATGACAGAAGTCATGCATATATTGTCAATTAAAAGAAAAGAGACTTCTCTGTATCCAGAGAGAAGGGAGAAAAGTAGGGAGAAGCCAGCGGAAATGAATGGAATCCAACTACTGGGCTAGCAAGTTCCTTAAAATGAAGCCTGAACAAAAAGAAAGAAGGGTGGGTGGGGACGGGAAAGCACACACCAGAGGAGATAATTGCTTTTCAAACACAAACTCATCACAAGCATCTCCCTCTTCAGAGGTACGGATACATTGAGCACAAATAAGTTACTAGTCCAGGTGAAGCCAGATTGCCTAGCAGATCAGAAATAAAGAGAAGGTCCAAATTGAAGCTTAATAAGACTTATTAAAGCATATACTAAAGTTTTATTCACTTTCCAATCTCACTCTTTTTAAATCAACTATTGTGTCATAGATGCTAATCCTTTCCTTTTTTTAGTAGAATTTGTCACTGTGAGTTGTCTTCTCTGCAATGAAAGCACACTCGCCCACACTTGGGAGTCAACAGAACACGTTCACAAATTAAAACCATAGCTTTTGCCTAATGAGTGGAATTTTTCTCTGTAAAAATCTAGCTAGTTCATTAACTAGGACTGAAACCATATACTCAGCTTCATTAAGCCCATGCCTACTCAACTGAAATATCTAGCCCAAAAATACATTGAAATGTATGTAATATGAAAAGAACAATTCTAAAGATTTATATAAATGTATATCATTGCTTTTCTACTCAGGTATAGGCTTTAAAATATTCAAGAGGATATTAAAGGGAATGATGAAACTGCTAACAATAAGAAAAAGGGAAAATGGCAAAAGGAAATTAGAGAATTTAAAATTTTTGCATGAATTAATCCAAATCTCACCATTGAAGGAGAACAGGTGTTGGCAGTTTTCTGGAGAATTTACATGGCAAAATCCCTGTTTGATAATCCAGTCTTTTGCCTAAAAATTTAGATCAAAACAAAACAGGCTCATAGCAGGCATAACTACATTTTAAAGCTGATTTAGAACATGGTTTTAATGCTTTCTAAAATTATGGATTTTGTATGCATTTGTCCCATTTCAGCCACTTATATCTCAATTTTGTTTCTCTATCACAGAAAAAAAGTAAGCAAAATTTGAAGAAGAAGGCTAAAAGGTGAGCTGTTTCATAGAAATGAATAAGCTAACATTCCCCTGGTCATAATTTCCTGTGCTGTACAATTTCAAGAGAATAAAATGAGTCTCATCTTCAACAGATGAGTCTTCAATTGCATTCTGAATAAACCCAATTATAACACCATAATCTTCTCCATTTAGTCTTCAGTTAGATACTCAGGGTTTAAATGATCACCTTTCCTTAGGAAGATGCATACTCTCTCTTATAAGAAATACTACTTCCTGTCTATGTTTTGTTGATACCTCCTTCAGGGAAGGTAATTTCTGTGTCCTACAAAAATGGTTCTGCTTTCCTGATCATTATCATCATTAAGCATTTATAAAGCACTTTAGACTTATTTACTAGAGCTCATGATATCCTTATAAGATAGGTTAGTATAATGGTGTTCTTATAAATGAGAAAATAGAGCTTAAGTAACTTAGCCAAGGACACATAGTAATTTAGATAAAAGACACAAACTTCCTGACTTATTGGTTAGTACATAAGTGAAAACTCTTAAATGGCATAAAAAGTTATTTATTTCAAAACTTTACCCCTCCATTGTTACTTAACATGAGTAACAGGAGAGATTGTATGTGTGCGTGTGTGTGCGTGCTCTAACCCTGTGGTTGATGGCATTGTTTTGGTGAATCTGTGACCAGAGCCAGTATCTCTGTGGTTCTCTTGGTCTTCTTTTCTTTGTCTCAAGATTACAGCCTTTGGCTCCAGGACCTTTAGACAGCAGGAAGGGAGAAAGTGGCTATTTTTCCAGTCCCACCTCTCCCCAAAAGAAAAACAAAAATTATCTCAGAAAATCCCCATTACAGTTCTACTTATGGGGCTTTGTCAAGGGAGTTTAATAACATGGACAATTTTTAAAATTGATTTTTTGAGAGAAAAAGAGAGAGAAACATTGATTTGCTGCTCTACTTACTTATGCATTCATAGGTTGCTTCTTATATGTGCCCTGACCAGGGATCAAACCCACAACCTTGATGTAAGGGGGCAATGTTCTAACCAACTGAGCTAACCAGCCAGGGCTGATAATGTGAACATTTAATGCTTTATTGCCTTTAATGGAAAACCATAAAAAGAAGAGGACTGAGAAGGAAAATTGCTCCAGCCAAATAATGGTGCCTGCTACAGTTGTTTACAGGATTTTCTGTTGAATATTCCACTTGATAAGCACTGTTTTTTCCCATTACACCACAGATTTTGTTAACAGATCAGTGGGAGCCAGCCCCTAGGTTTGTTTGTTTGTTTTTTAATTGGGATAAAAACATATAAGTTGTAAGGTTTTATCTACTGACTTACTTTGGTGAAAGAAATGGAATGTCACAAAGATAACCAAAAGTTTATTTTTGTGACTTAAATTCATGGCCCAATTTGTTTCATTCTAAGGAAATACAGTTTGGAAATCACTATTACAGTACAAGTGGCCACACATTTCCCAGAATCCAGGCCTCTCTTTAGGTAAATCCCCAACAGATACATCTCCTTCATTCTTCTCTCTGCTTATCTAAATCTTATCACTTAACTCACAGCTCAACCACTTATTTGGCATACTATACAACTTTGTCTTGCTAGGACATTCCCAACCAGATATTAGGAGCATTTTCTATCTACGAAGATTAGTGATGCAATTTTTCATTTATGTTTCTTATATCCCCCAGGAGTATGACTTCTCTTCTGTTTTGTACCTGTATAGAATGAAAGTTAACATTTATTGAGCACCCAATATGTGTCAAATAATTTCACATACTATTTCATTTAATTCTTACAACAGCCTTATGAGGCCAGTATTAGTATCATTCCCCATTTCTGTAGAGCTTGTCTACAGAAAATTCTTCTAAGCATCAGATATGCAAAATTGTTCAATGGAGAACAAAATGGAAATTCTTTCCTCTCAGGAATATTGTAGCTAATGGAAAATATCCCATTATAAAGCACATTATATTTATTTTCTTTTGGATGGGAATTGTACCAAAGAAGATTTATCAACGCCTTTGTATTTTTAGGGCACAAACCTATAGCAGTACTACAAACCGAAAATATGACTATGAGTAAATCCACATTTTACATGCATTTTAACATGTTTTAGAACTGTACTATCAATAACCAGAAGTACAACTGCTATAGACTGAATGTTTATGCACCCAACCTCTAAGTTCATATGTTGGAACTTAAACCCTCACATGATGGTGTTAAGAGATGGGATCTTTGGGATGTGATTAGGTCATGGGGTGGAGCTTTCATTAATGGGATTAGTGCCCTTATGAAAGAAACCCCAAGGAGCTCTCTCTTTTTTCACTATGAGAGAACACAATGAGAAGATGACCATTTATGAACCAGGAAATTGGTTCTCACCAAAGACTGGATCTGCTGGTATCTTGATCTTGGACTTCCTAGCTTTTAGGCCTGTAAGAAATAAATTTCTGTTTTTATAGGCCTTCAGTCAGTGGTAGTTTGTTATAGCAGCACAAATGAACTAAGAAAGAGCCTGTTCTGTCAATAAAAATGAGCAAATTTTCTTCAGTTGTGATGGAGGAAAGAATGAATTTTATCTACTGTATACATAGAACAATACTGCAAAATCTTTGTCATATAAAGAGACAATTAAAGAGCATGTGAGCAAAAATGTAGAAAAAATGTTATAAAAATGTGCCAAGGGATAAATTAATAAAAAAGATATATTATTTATAAAAATTGTATCATGATTGAGATTTCCAGCTTTTAAAAATTGTAACTTCTTATAATTTGTTCTTTAAGTTTGGATAAATATTAATTTTATATTCACAACTTTGTATTCTTTTTCTTAAAGCAGCTTCAAATATTGAATGAGTTTCATGACTCTTTAAAACACAGTTCTGTCCCTGAAGAAAGGAAGACAACACTATCTAATCAGCATTTCGTTAAACCAGAACGTGTACACCTTTATAAAAGAGCAGTGTGAACAGTGAATGTATCAGGCAGAGTTGAGAGAAAAGCACCCCTTTCCCAGGATGATAACTATGATTGACTTCAGTTTAAAACTTCTATAACACTCAGGGTTATCCAGATTCATTTTAGAAAAGCTAGGTAGGAAAAGTGGGAACACAATATTTATTCACTGAACTTTTGAAGATATTACTCAATATTTGTCTCTCTACAACTTTCAGTATAGAATCAAGTATGACAATGTTAGTATAGTCATGAAAATGTGCAGATAAGAAATAAAAGTGTTAAAACAGTGCCCTGGCTGGGTTGCTCAGTTAGTTATAGCATCATACCAATACATCAAGGTTGTGGGTTCAACCCCCAGTTAGGACACACACAAGAAACAACCACTGAATGTGTAAATAAGTCAAACAACAAATATCTCTCTCTCTCTCTCTCTCTCTCTCTCTCTCTCTCTCTCTCTCTCTCTCTCTCTCTCTGCCCCTCTTCATAAAAATTTTTTTAAAAAATTTTAAGTGTTAAACCAACTAATGAAGATTTCAGCTTCTTAAGGAAAGATAGTGGAGACAAATGATGAAGGCTCGAGGCAAGACAAAATTGAATCAGTGATCAGAACAGAGAATAATGTGTAAACATCAGAAACAAAAGGAAAAATGACAACACTAAGGGGGTGAATGAGGAGGGATGAGAAAAATTACAAAAGAATGAGAGCCTGACACTGATGTTGCACAGCTCACTTCTGCATTGCTCTATCCACACTTCCCATTTGAGGCTTTGTCGAGCTAGGCAAAAGAATGGTAATGTCACAGGGCCTATTAGGCTGAGTTTATTGTCCCTTTAGCAGTTCAAGACCTAACTAGGAAAAAAGTGATAAAGAAAAAGAACCAAATAAGAGAGAATGAGGAGGACATTGGCAATGCTGAAAGAGATGTATGAGAGAAGAATGACAGAAAAGAAAGTGGTACCTACTGAGGAGAAGGGAGAAGGGCCCACATTACCTCATAGCTTTGTTCTAGCTCCACAGCTAGTTTTCTCTCCAATTCTATCCCATGCCACAATGCTCTGTTCTCTGATTTTATCAAGGAGGACTCCTGAGCAATCCAGAACCCAGCAGCAACACATGATTTTCTAATAGAAAGTAGTGCAAAAAGAACAATAGCCCAGAATGAGATATCAGCTGCATTTTACTAGATTTACCCAAACTAAAAGATAATAGTAATTACTTGTGTTAATTATGTGTAATGGACCAGAGGTTAGTCTAAGTACCTTATAGACATTATTGTATTTAATATTATAACACTTTGAAGTAGATATACATACTATTTCTATTTTACAAGTTGAGAATATTCAGAATCAGAAAAATTAAGAATATGCCCCAGTTCACAGAGATAGTAATTGGTGGAATTCTTAGAGTGGTCTTTCTGAAAACAGAGTTCAAGTACTTTAACTCTGAATCATAGTACCTACAATTAAAAAAATAAGTGCTCTAAAGGACCCAGGGACAAAGACAATGGAGGGAGAAGAATAAAAAATAAATAAACCCTGACTTCTAGCCAAGATGGAGGCATAGGTGGAAACACTGTACCTTCTCACACAATCAAGATTAAGGTCAACAAGGATTTATAAACAATAACACAACCAGAACACAGAAAATTGAACTACATAAGTCCGACAACCATTCAACCAGACCAGTAAGAGGGGCAGAATTGGCAGTGAGTGGTGAGGGACCGCAGCAGAAAAAGGCAGTGGCTGGCAGACCTGGGAGTGCTGGGAAGCATAGGTAGTGCAGAGCTTGCAGACCCCAGACACGGGGAGGAGACAAGCAGGGCATGCAGGGCACACAGGGTGGTTGGCTGACCTCGGACACACATGCTCGAGCAGATAAACTAGATGATTGTAGGAGGTAGCAGAGGGGACGCAAATCTGAGGGAGCGTGGAACTGGTGCCATTGTTCCCTTTCTGACCCCGCCCCCACAGATAGTGTCACAACCCAGCCACTGGGTTGCCCCATCCTGGTAAACACCTAAGGCTACACCACCTGTACATAACAGTAGCCACCTCACCAAAAATGACTCCAACAGAACAGCTCAAAGCCCCAGAGCCAATACTTTTAAGTGACCAAGAGATGGCCAACATATCAGATGCACAGTTCAAAACACCGGTGATCAGGATACTCACAGAACTGGTTGATTTTGGTCACAAATTAGATGAACAAATGAAGGCAATGGTAAGTGAAATGAAGGAAAATGCACAGGAAACCAACAGTGATGGGAAGAAAACTGGGACTCAAATCAATGGAGTGGACCAGAAGGAAGAAAGAAACAACCAAGCAGAAAAGAATGAAGAAACAAGAATTCAAAAAAATGAGGAGAGGCTTAAGAACCTCCAGGACATCTTTAAACATTCCAACATCCGAATTATAGGAGTACCAGAAGGGGAAGAGGAAGAGCAACAAGTGGAAAAATTATTTGAACAAATAATAAAGGAGAACTTCCCCAATCTGGTAAAGAAAATTGACTTCTAGGAAGTCCAGGAAGCTCAGAGAGCCTCAAAGAAGGAGGACCCAAGTAGGAACACACCAAGGCACATCATAATTACATTAGCCAACATTAAAATGAAGGAGAAAATTCTAGAAGCAGCAAGAGATAAGGGGACAGTTACCTACAAAGGAGTTCCCATCAGACTGTCAGCTGATTTCTCAAAAGAGACCTTACAGACAAGAAGTGGCTAGAAAGAAGTATTCCAAGTCATGAAAGGCAAGGACCTACATCCAAGATTGCTCTATCCAGCATAGCTTCCATTTAGATAAAGTGCTTCTCGGATAAGGTCAAGTTCAAGGAGTTCATCATCACCAAGCCCTTATTATAAGAAATGTTAAAGGGACTTATCTAAGAAGAAGAAGATAAAAAATATGGACAGAGAAAAGACAGCAAATTCACAGTTATTAACATCCACACCAAAAACAAAACCAGACTAAGCAGACACCTAAATCAGGAGCAGAGCCACAGAAATAGAGATCGTGTGGAAGGTTAGCAACAGGGAGTGGGAGGAGGAGAGAGGGGGGAAAGGTACAGAGACATAAGTAGCATGGAAGGTGGGGAGAAAATAGACAGGGAGAGGGCAAGAGTAGTGTGGGAAATGTAGAAGCTAAAGAACTTATGACACGTGGATATGAACTAAAGTGGGGGCATGTGGGTGGGAGGGGATGTGCAGGGTGGAGGGGAATGAAGAGGGGAAATGGGACAACTGTAATGGCACAGTCAATAAAATATATTTTTAAAAAACCCAAGACGTGGAAATAAAGAACAAACTGACAAAAATAAATGCTACATTGTTGCTTACTTTGGAAGCAAATAACCTTTGTTTGTGGTTTTTCTCACTTAAAGCTATAGATAGGATGTCATTCCACCTCTTGTAATTTCTCTGCTCTTTTCATTCACCCATGTACATCTGTGTCCACAGAAGAGGCATTTCACTGCCCCACTTCCTCAAGTAGAAATCATGATAACAGTCAACGCTGAATCCTTTCTTTCAGGTCTCTTGTTAGAGAAAAGCAACCAGATACTGGTACCAATCCCCTACATTAGTGCTCTGGCAAAAAGCTAGAGTCAGCTTGTTGAGCCTATTTTATATCCCATCTTTACAGGGTAATGAGCTTGTGTTCCATCAACAAATACCCAGTGACTTTCAGCATTCCCTTAGAGTCTCTGTAGCAAGTCTTTCATTACAGATAGCTCCTCTGCATGCAGAGTGGAGATAACTGTGCTGTCTAAATCTCAGTATCTTGCCAGCTTAGTAAATCTGTACATATAAAAAATAGCTAAAGCACTAATTCCCATTGGGAACTAATAGCCAGCAAAATTTCTTGTCCTGGCTTGAAACTGTTTGAATTAGAAGCCACTAAATTTCTCTTTACCCTTCTATAACTTAAAATATCCAAAGTTGGCATTATATTATTTTGTCATACAACATGTAGATTATCCCAAGCAAAAAATATTAATAGCTTTTAACTTTAAGAGAAATTTAAATTTTAAATTTCTATAATGAGGGTGTATGACACAACATTTTTGAAAAGCTATCATAAAAATGATGTACATACATCCAAAAAATTGCTCTTTTGAAAATAATATTGATGTCATGTTAAAAACAAAAACAAGCAAAAAAATTAGCATGCTGGGCCAAATTATAAACCTATGATACAGAGAGTTATTTTCCAAGATTCTGGTGAATTCTAAACTGATGTTATAGCCATTTAGAATGTATTTAATATAGGACCAAATAGTGAGTATATTTTCTAACATATCACTAACAATTAGCAATTCTAGGCTTCCATGTTAGTTCAAACATTAACACCAGGGAAGTTCATTGCAGGGTTTGATGTGTATAGGCTACAGGTCTGGAAGAAAGCAAATCAAACAGGGAATATGTGTTGTAAGTAAAGAGAAGTGGTTCCTGGCATGAATTTGTCTTGGATCTGTGAGAAAGTGACTGGAACCATTTTGGATCCTTGGGTTTGGAATAAAATAGATCTGATATTGACCTTGAGTAAGGTACTTAGCATCTTTGAATTTCAGTTCATCATCTGTAAAATGGAGATCATAATAATATTTGCTTCTATTGGTAGTTGAGCACCAAACACTCTGTGTAAAGAGCACAAAGCCATGGATCATTCTATGGGGCATCTCATGAATGTACCTTAGGCACTTCAAACCCAAAAGTGAACTTACCAACTCCTCTTCCTTCACCATCACTCCTGCACCATGTGAATCACTCAAATCTAAACCATAGGAATTATCATGGACTCCCCCTTCTTCCTCAACTTCCATGTTTAATTGGACATGCAAATGCTGTCAAAACTGTTTCTTTGATATATCTCATCTTGTACCAAAATGGAGTGGGGTTTTATAGGATGGCATGGGATTCCTGGAAAAAAATGTAACATCAGCTCCCTCTCTTGGCCCCTTTTTCTCACCCTCTAAGTGCTCAGAAACACCATACAGTCCAGGGCCTACCAGTTCTATTCATATCCTGACACAAAACTTTGCCAATAAAGCTATTACCTTAAAGTGTCCTCTTAGTGACAGTGTAAAAAAAATGAGAGGGCAACTTCTAATTTCATTTAAAGCCACCAAATACAGTCATCCACAGAGCATTTACAGCCCTCCACTCCATCCCAGCACAGAGATGTAATGTGGTGGAGGAACAGAAATATTTTGAAATGTTTATTAATGTTTTTTCCCTTCTTGCTAATTGTTTTGGGCTGAATAATGTCCTCATACCTCAAATTCATGTTGATATCCTAATCCCCAGTACCTCAGAATGTGACCTTATTTGGACATAAGGTCTTTTCAGAGGTAATCAAGTTAAAATGAGGTCATTTGGGTGGGCCCTAATCTAATATGGCCACTATCTTTGTAGAAAGTGAAATTTAGACACCAAACACATTCAAAGGGAAATAATGTAAAGACACAGGGAGAAGAACACCAACTATAAGCCAAGGAGAGAGGCCTGGAACAGGTTCTTCCCGACAGCCTTCAAAAAGAGCCAACCCTGCCAAAACCTTGATTTCAGACCTCTGGTCTCTAGAAATGTGAGACAATAATTTCTGTTGTTTAAGCACCCTAGTTAGTAGGACTTTTTCACAGCATTCCTCAAAAACTATTGCAGTTATCCACACTCTCTCCCTATGGCCCTCCCTCAGTCCTGCAGCCGGGAGGGGCACATGAAGATCTTTGAGGGATGGAGGGAGATGGGATTTAGGAGTGACTCGTGTCAGGCTGAAAGGGAATGGAAAGCCACCAAGAGGCACAGGAAAGAGCTAAGTTGACTAAGAGAGAGGGAAGAAGAGAAAGAGAGACAAAAGAGAGAAGAAGAAGAAAGAAAGAAAAAATCAGGATCATCTTAAATTTTTAGCACCCCTAATATGACAGGTGAATTTCTGGGGAGGGATGACAGAGCCACCCTTTACAGCTGTTGCTCCTCACTTCTCTGGAAATCTGCAGACTCCAGAGAAGCCCTGTGTTGCTTGTGATGCCAGAGCACTATGGGTGGGAGGAGCGGTGGAACTGGCTGGAGGAGCTGTCTAGCTGGATGGATAGAGGTAGCTCTCCTGATTCTCCACAGCCTAAAATGTAGAAGCCCCCTTATGCTCCAGTGGGGGATACGTGAGTGGCGTGCAAGGTTGTGGATGAAGAGAAGCCTGCATCTGGACAGAGCTCACAGGGTGGGAAAACTCATGACCAGAAGGGATCACCCCTGACTGGAGCAGTGGTTGTCAGCACAACACCCAAGGCAGGACCAGCAACACAACACTAGACACCCAAGATCACTTGTTTGCTCAGCGATCCAAGGGAATAAGACATCTCAGAAAATACAAACAAAATCCCAGAGGAAGGTAAATAAAGTTCCCTCCCCTGCTCCCATGTGGACACTTAAGCTTGCACACAGATATCATCTTGCAAAGAACAGAAGCAAGAGAGGCCCTCTGTGCTGAGAGAAACAGACAGTAAATTTAAACTTTGTACTGTGTTTACCACAACATAAACCCTACTTTATAGCAGGAAATACTGAACTATCTGTAACTGGCAAATTGGTGTTTCTGCAGCCATCATTAGGAAGGTGGCTTCCAGGGAAGGCAAGCTTGGTTATAAGATAGTTACTATATGTATTTTGCCCATCTGAAATATAGTAAATGTCTATGCTACCCTGCCTCATTAGATAATGAGCCTATCATGAGAATCAGGTAGCTTAAATTAAAAAAAAGAAAATTCATACTGGAATGAGTGACTTCATTTATTCATTCAGTTAAGTGCAGACATGTGCAAGGAGATAAAAATGAGCGAGGAGATGCTGTGCAAGGCTCAAAGATGCCAAAGGAGCACACCTGCAAGGCCGGCCGACCCATGGCTGCCCAGTGGGTACCCACGGCATAGGGTGGCATTTTTCTTCCTCCTCCATCCAGCCCCTGTGTAGAATGCTGCTTCCCAGAGTGCTGAATCCCTTTTAAATCCTTTCAAAAACAGGCTGGAAAGAGAAGTATCATGTACTGGGAGCGGGGGTGGATAGGTGGGATAGGTCGTACATGGGATAATCTCCACTTTCAAAATCGATGGAGCTTATGGTTTACAACTGCTTTAGCTCTCTGTGCAGCAAGCCTGCATCTCCTAATCTATATTCGGGTAATGATTTTGAGTATTATGTAGCTTGAAAACTTGAAGTGAATTTTCTGGGTGGTTAATAAGCAATCTGTAGGAGTTTTAATGAACAGTGACCTTGCACTGAAACAAATGCTCTCTAAGTGTTTGTCTCTTCATTACTTTTCTAATATCATAGCGTTTTGCCTCCTTAGTTTCCTAAATGATTATTGTTAGTCAATGTTTTACCTTACAAAATCAGACATGCTAAGTGGGTATGCCGGATGGGTGCCACCTGTCCTTCAGAAGCCACATGTGAAAGATGGGAAGAAACATCTAAGATGATTTCTTTAGCTTTCATTGCTGCCAAATATACACTGATATACCTGAATATTTATATTGGGGTACAGATATTAAATACATGAATTTTATTGTTTTATTGAGCAGTTGATATGTGCCAGGCATTGTCCTAAATGCCAGCAAAATAAAAAATGATGGACAACTATACCATGCCAATCCTTAAAAATTATTTGCAGAAAATTCTGAATATTCTACATTTTTAAGACATGAACCTTTAATAAAAAACATTTATAATATGCAATGCAAATATATAATATGAACATAAATATTCAAACTCTATTAATAATAACAGCTAACTTTTATTAAGTGCCATATTCCCTGATGTGATTATGCTGCATTGGTTTTTAACACCACAGAACCTTACAGATGAGACTATAAGAAAATTGCCTAAAGTCATATTGCAGTTGAAATGTGCTGAATCTACTATTTAAACCCACAACTATCCAACCAAAATGAAAAGGAATATTCATATCCCTCATACATTTCTGTTTTTGATAATACTGCACAAGAGACCCTATATTATAGTATAATATATACTTTAAACCAGCTAACTATCAGAATTATCAGAGAAGCTTTATAAAAACATGTGTACCTGGGCTCAACTCCTAGAAATCTAAGAGGATAGGCCAGGGCTGGGCTTGCAAATGTATATTTTTGCAAAGCTATCTCCCAAATTCTAATGCCATTCAAGTTCAGAAGTCATTGCTATAAGAGCTGAAATTACAGAGTCTATACAGGCCAATGGGTGGAAGTGCTAGAAAATATCCTCATTATTAAGAATCTTTTAAACCATTAATTCAGAACACACACACACAAGCCTAGAATCCTAAATTATCTTGATTAATCAAATTTGTTAGGGGAAAAAAGCTGTGCTTTTGCTTCTCTCCCAGTGTTCTGTGTATGATGAGTACTAAAAAAGTATTTGTGCATTTATGCCTTGCCCTCTATTGCTTCTCTTAGAATTCATCCTCTTGAGTCTGTAACTTCTCCCATCAAAGACCAGGGTTGCACCTTATGAAAAAGACTAATTGATTACTAATTGATTACTGAAGATTAGGACAACACAGTTCTTCCTTAGTCACAATGCCCGGGTGTCTGGTTTATTAACTGTGTCCAGTCTTCACCCATAATCTTGCCTTTGAATCCCAGGATAACTTGGTATGGATTCAAATCATTTCAGGAGTGGGTGGCAGACTCCAGTTGCTTAATGATGTGTGTAGAAAAGATAACAACAGTTTCTCAGTGTAGTTTAGTATATGCATAAAGGTAAAAAAATGAAATGAGTTTGTTGTCATAGACACTGCCACTAAGAACAGATTTCCTTAGTCTATAGGACAGATTTCTTGTCCTAGAAGACAAGATGAAAAACAAAGAGGTATGAAGGTATTTTGAGTCTTTAACTGAAGTTAATTGAATGATGTTATTTCTCTGTTCAAGTATCTCATTAACTAAAGCACCATAAACTTTAAACATCAACTTTGATGACTGTTATACAAACATCAGTCATCACTATTTTAACTTTATCTGTGATTGTCAAATTTCAGAAACTCTCTCATTCAGTCACTCACTGTGTTCTCTCTGCTTCATTTGTAGTTTCTTGGCTAAGGTGGATGAGTAGCTATGATGAAATGAACTACCAAGTGTCAGAGGAGACTAGAAAGAAAGCTATCATGCACACACAAATCATTTTATGCAGTGCAACTTGTCACAGTAAAGAACCTCTCTTCCATTTATAGGATGCTTCTGTTCCTCTCCTCCCTCCACTTACATAGATTTTCAGTCTGCCCCTTCTCCTCTTCCCAGTAAGGTTGCAGAGGTCAGAGGTCAGGGAGAGAGAACACATACATTCTACTGTAACAGAAAGTGAATTTCTGAGACTAGACAGCTTGGGAGACAGGTAATGGGTTGTAGAACCTGCTGCTTTTAAGTCACCTGATCTATTCAGGCCCAATAGAGAAGTCGATGGCTGTCTCAATCCATGAAAATAAAAATTAGACACAAAGCCAAAAAATGGGGGTGGGGAGTTGAAATAAGCCCTTTGGAGAAAAATATTTTTGTATTACTGGAAAATATCACATTTTAGTTAAATGATTACTATAAATTTACACTTTCACAAAACAAGAATCTGCATTGACACATCATCTTTGGGTGACTCTATGCTGATTGCTTTTGCTCAGATATGCTATGCATAAATATGTACAGAGACTTGATCCCCTTACCTAGCACTATGTGACATGGTAGAAAGAAGGCAACAGATTAAGCAAGTATAATTCCATTGCAAAAGAAAAGATCTTCAATTAATATTTCAGCATCCACACTGAATTTATTCATTCCACAAACATTTATTGAGTGCCTAATGTGGCCAGGAAATGTACTAAGTCCTTGGGCTATAGCAGTAATCAATGCAGAATAAACACCATTCTTGCCTTCTGGGCCCACAAGCTAGCAGTGGAGAAAGACAATGGCATCTATAACAAAGATCAAGTATGATTGGAAGTATGATGGGAAAGTTTAGATAGCTACAGGCTCAAATGGCAGGAGGAGCTAACCAAGGCCTGAAGTAAGTGATGTCTCCCAGCAGAAATGACACCTAAACTGGGACTTGGGCATTTGCTGGACACAGAGAAAAGCATCTGTGAAGGCCCACAAGTCAAAGACAGAAATCCAAGTGGCTAGACAGGGATAGAGAGGGAAGGATAGATTGACAAGGGGCTATTGTGGTCGTAAGGGCCAGCCTGTGTAGGGTAGCACTACCTACAGAAATGGCGGTCCTGCTGCTGGCCCATCCTTTCATGATCCCTGGCTGAAATTCTTCCTTATTTCCCATCCCAAGTGTTGCACATCCTTTCCTCATTTCCCGACCTCCCTTTCAGTCTGGAGGAGTCTCATCTCTTTCCTGTACTGAGGTGACTCACTATTGGACAGTTCACAATGGTTCTGTATATTCATTAACTCCTTCTCCTTGTCTCCCATCTCAGGAAGAAGAGCTAGTCAACATGAGAAGCAGACATGGAGCACCTACAGGGTCCAGCCCTTGTATTAGAAACTGAGTGGATATAATTTTGAGAGAAAATGTCAACAATTAAAGCTAAAATATATAGCTTCTGATAGTTCTCTCTCCCCTGGGATACCAGTGGACTGAGATGGGGAGGCACAGAGAGGAGAGACTTGGGAGGGAGGATCATAACACCCTGGACTCAGACAGGGCAAGGCTCTGCCATGGATTTGGCTGCACATTACCTGTTTTGTCCTTGCCCACCTTTTCTTTCTCATTCTGAAGCAGTTTTTAATAGTAGAGTGAGAAGGCAAACAATAATGTGGAAGGAGCTGTGTGTTTTCTGTATGAAAAGTAACAAAATAGAAAAGAACAAGAGCAAAGCCTAGAAAAGGAACATGAAGGGCTGACCTTGCTCTGAACTCTGAGGATGGGACAGATGGAACTCTGTGGTCTCTTCTGCCCCATGCATCAGAGAAGGAGAGCAGATAAGGGTCCAGCGAACAGCTAAAGCAATTACACACACACACACACAAACACCACACACCAGCCATGTTTGTTTGGTTGATGCTGTCAGGACTTGTGAGATACTAACAAAAGAGAATTGGAAAAGTTACAGAATCACCTGAAGCAAGAAAATAAGGAATGCATGTCAAACTGAAGAGAAACATTACTAGACGTTTAATGATCATAAATCTTTCATTACAACTGACTGATAAGCTGATTCAAACTTACTTACGCAAATCAGAAGTATCATCAAGAGTCAGCTATCTATCTTCTGGTTCAGTTTTACTCCATGTGGATTTATTCCCAGATTCCATATGGTGGCAAGATGGCCCTCAGCAGGCCCAAGACTACAGCATCTTAGTTTTGAATTCAACAGAAAAGAGCACTCTTCTTTCCTCACCAGATGATAAAAACTTACAGAACTCTTATTCTGTGCCAGACACTGGGCTAAGAGCTTTCCTTATGCGAATTCACTTGATCTGCATAATAATCCTGTATTACACTGAGACACAGAGGAGGGAGGTAACTTGCCTAAATCATTTACCTAGTTAGTGACAGAGGAAGCATTTGGAACCCAGAGTCTAGACTCCTAATCACTATGCTATTGCTGTCTTCAGCCTGGTGTTTACAGATGGAAGTGGGTCAGATGTGTATCCCTGCCCCAGCCACCGTGAACTTGATATTTTGACTAGCAAGTCCTGAATCACATGCCACATAGAGCTTGGAGTAGACTTAAGGCCACCTGTACCATGGGCTGAACCAGGGTAGTCAGTCAGGGAAAAATCATGCCACCAGCAGTAAAAGTGTGAACAAATAAACAAGATGTCCACTACTGAGTATAACCAAAGTGCAACCAAAGCACTTCTTGCCAGTGCCCAATCCACTTTCCACTTCTCTCTAATCTCGATCCTTCTCCCTCCCCCCCCTCTCTCTCACTCTCTCTCTCTCCATCTCTCCCCATACCTGCTGTGATCTAATCCATAGCAACCTATATATCAAACACATGGATTGAGCATTAACTAAAAGTCTTCTTTCTCATAAAACTTACATTCTAGTGGGAATAGTAACACAAAAAATATAAATATATAATACTTATAGGTGCATAAGACCTTTCTATGCTCTTATTACCTCTTTTTCTGCTCTACTTTTTTTCAAAAAAGTAAGAGCAGAGAAAGGGGACAAGAAATAACAGAAAGAAGAAGCAGGAGTGCTATTCTCTATTGAATAATCAGCGAATGCCTCTTGGATGAGGGAACATTTCAGCATAGATCTGAATAAAGTGAGAGGGATTGTGAGCCATGCAGATTCTGGAGGAGGTCAAGGCAGTGGAAAGAGTGAATAGAAAGACCTGATGTGAGAGCATGTGAAATGAGCTCCCAGACCTGCAGGAGCCAGTTTGGCTGGAATGGAGTAAGGAAAAGTGGGAGGAATGTACTCTTCTAGAATGTACAATTCCGACTCCACTAGCTATGGGGATGCTTTAAACAAGGCTCAGTTTAAATATTGGTGCAAGCTGATGTGGGGATTATCACAGCAGAGAGAATATCTGGCAAGAGCAGAGTAACTAGTGGGAGAACCCTGTGAAGCTCAACATGTCAAGGTAGCACTTACTATTCATCTTAATTTCAGCCTTTGCATCCCAATCAACATTTTCATATCTTGTCATCCACTTAAACCTTGGTAATGACTGAGATTTTCAGGGAGTAAGAGAAGTGTCTCCCTCAGAAGCATCACAGGTACCTGACCAAGAAAGAGAGGACCACTTGACAGGGTGGTTGTCAAAAGCATGAACTGAGAGATATCCTCCTCTGTGGCCAATAAAAACAACTAAGGGACCTGTGTGGCATCAGTGTAAGGGTGTGTGAATTTAGATTAATCAATGCCTGTGGCAATAGTGACACCCATTGGGAGATTCACTTGCCAGTTTGTAACTTAAATATGAACTTTTTGAAGAGCCTGTTAAGCCTCTCAATTAAACCAAATACATCTGTCTACAGGGAAAGTGAATGTTCCATTGAATGCCTGCTTCAAGAGCTTAGCATTGTTTATTTTAAGAAGTAAATTTAATGATTTAGTCATACTCAGTAATGCCTGGAACTACTCAAAAGAGGGTAAGGATGTAACAGCAAGGAATTGTAACCTACCCCATCCTTCTTTAGACATTATGTGAATGTTGACCCTGGCTGATGTGTGACTACAGATAAGTATCCTGTTTGCACGAGAATTTTTGGAACTGACTTCAGTGGAGACAGACTCCAACCTTTGGAAGTTTCAGCTCTGGGAAATTTGCTGACCTTCAACCAGTTACCTGAACACACTGTGTTGACTTGCAGGTACTCCCCTCAACAGAGAACTCTCAACTCCCCTTCCCTTGAATCTTTGTTCTTTGTTCCCCTCTCCCTCTTTATAAAAACCTCTGCCTGCACTGAGATGGGGAGGAGGAAACAGTCCTCATCTTCTCAGGTGGCCAGCACTTGAGTAAACCACTTTCCTTCTCACTAGCACCTGTCTCACCAGTTTGGCTTTCATTGCAGCAGGCAGCCAAACCTGCACTTAGTTACAAGGAGTGTCCTGGTAAAATCTTGTCTTAGTATTTATACAGATATCAGTTACTTTGATTTGTATTTTGGGCGTCTACGGGGCAAGAGATTTCCAGAGTTCTTTACCCCAAATGGGACAACACTCTGACAATGGTCCAAGAGTTTGTAAAAGGTGCAGATAGGGTTATTTTTTGGCCAGTGATCCCTTGCCTTAAGTAGTAAGAGATATCCAAACACATGATACCCAACACTGGACAGATGAAACTGGCAGTGGTTCATTAGTTATTTATATTCAACAGTCCATGGAAAAATGACGGCATATGCCATGTAGGACCACAAGGGGGTTCCACTCAGGAACAGAGTGAACAAGCAAGGGCTGTGGGGACAAGCTCTGTAATAGCAAGAACATTCAGTAGGTCTTGGTTCCAGTGGGAAGATGTGATTGACTTGTTTGAATAATTTCACAGGCTGGCAAGGAAGTGAAACATGTTAGATTGAGGGCTCAGTGAATTACAGCTGGTCCAACTGATGCAGGAACTATCCAGGTGGGAAGCCTTTACCTCTGGGTGAGGAGCACAACTGGAAACAACAGGGAACTCATACTTAGGATATTGGGGCCCTGTGAAACTCAAAGATGCCAAGGCAGCAATTGCATCTTAATTTCAGGTTCTATCTTACATCTTTATCCACAAAATACATCTTGATTATCATCCACTTCTCATCTCCTCCATCTCTACCACTTGCATGGCAACCATCATCAACCCTCACCTATTCTACTTTAATAGCCTCCTGTGCAGTCTCCTGATTCCATGCCTTTCTCCACCCCTCACCAACAGAGCCCATGGTTCACCCAGCATCTATAATAAACATCTGCATTCCCTACTCGAAATGCATCAATGTATTCCCATCACACTTAAAATGAAATAGAATTCCTCCTGATGGCCTATAGACCTCATAAAATCTGGGCTCCACTTCCCTTTCCAACTTCATTTTCTTACTATTTTTTTCCCATTATTCACTCTGGTACAGTCCCAATGGTCTTCTTCATATCATCTATTCTAATCTAAGGGCTTTGGGAAGTTGCTGTTTTCTCTACTTGAAATCATCTTCCCCAAGATATTTGCAAAGTTGCTGCTTCTCCTGATTAAGGTCTCAGCCTAAGTGTCACCAGACCTTCCCTGACCATTCTTACCTGCTTTATCTTTCTTCATATAACTCATCCATGCCTTGAATTATATTACATAATTTTTTAACCTATGTATTTTTGTAGTCCTTGCTAGAATATACATTACAGATGTAGGGACCCAATTTTACACTATATCTTTAGCATCTAGAACTATGCTGTATATAACAGGAGCTCAATGAGTGTTTGTTAACTGAAATAGAACACAAATAAAGGAAGAAATTTTTAAAAAGAACAAGTGAAATTGTGCCATACTTAACACATAGTAGATAAATATTGCCTATCCTCAGGCAATATTTAGTAGTATTATTAGCATTGTAACCCAAAATTTCCCTAATTATGAGTACTAGGGTTACTTGTGATTATGACCTATGCCCTCTTCCGAGGAATGGCATGTTTCTCAATATCAAACATCTCATCTTCCTTACTTTTCACCCTCAACTACCATAAGCAAAAAAAATGGGTGCTTAATAATTAAGAAGAACATTTAATATGTGCAGTCCCCAGTCTAAGAAGCTTACATTTATTAATTCACCTAATTCTCACCACAGCTTGTAAGATTGACACTAGTGATATCCTTATTTTATAGATGAAGAAACTGAGGCACAGAGAGTTTAAGGTACTTTATCAAGATCAACTCAGTTACTAAGTATATCAGCCAGGATTCTATTAGAGAGACAAAATTATATGTCTGTACATGTGTATACATGTGTGCATATGTGTGTATGCATGTGTATACATGCATGTATGTGTGTAATATGTGTGCATACACACACCCCTAAAAAAACCCTGGAATTATCTTCTGGAGGGCAGGCTTCTTGTAGTACAGGCTCCCCTGCTAGATGAGTGTTCTAAAAAACCATCTGTATCAGTGTACCAGCTGGTATTGTTGTGAGAGGCTGCATTCAGCACCAGTGAATTTTTTTGAAGACTCTTTCAATGGGTTTGCCATTTTATGATGGATGATTTATGAGAGCACCTTCCCGCACTGCACTGAGTGTTCAGCAGTTTTTTACCACAATCAACATGATCACTATGCCCCACCTTCCCTATTCACCCAATCTTACCCAGAGTGCCTTTTTTTCCCCTTGGATGAAAAAAGTCCACAAAGGGAAACATTTTGTTGAGGTGAAACAAAAAATGGCAGAAACACTAAAGCATCAAAATTAATGAGTTCAAAAACTGTTTTGAGCAGTGGAAAAAACATTTCAATAGGTGTATTGAATCAAATTGAGTGTACTTTGAAGGTGACTGAAGTTTAAATATATAAGAATAAATACACAATTTTTTATAAGTAAATTCTGTTTTGGGGGGTCCCTTATTATGTATATGAATTGGCTTGTGCAATTGTGAAGTCTGGCTAAGCAAGTCTGAAATCTATAAGGCTGTAAGAAGGTAAGCCAGAGGCTGGCTGGAAACTCTTAGGCCAGGAGCTAATGCCTTAGCCCAGAATTGCAATTTCTTCTTCCTGTGGAAAACATCAATTTTGCTCTTAAATCCTTTCCCTGATCAGGTGAGATCCACCCAGATTATCAAAGATAATCTCCTTTATGTGAAGTCAACTGACTACAGGTGTCAACTACATTTCCAAAATACCTTCACAACACCTACTTCTTTATGTATGATTAAATAACTTGGCCCAGCCAAGTGACACGTAAAAGTAACCATCACAAACAATAACCTAACCAGAATTTGAACCAAGCCTTCTGACTCCAAGTCTAAATTCTAAAGCATTGTAATACCTTGCCTTGCCACTAATAGTTGTCAGATGAATAAAAATGAAAGAACGACTCTGCTATTAAAGTGGATAACTGTTGTACTTCCTGAAAAAACTGCCTATCTTCCCTCTCACCTGTCCCCAGCCTTCTTGAATACCTCAATTTGTAACTTGTTTTTAGGATTCTTTGAGGAGAGTTGTTTAAAATATAGCTGAAAAGAAGTTTGACATGTCAAGCTTACTTATTTTCTAGCCAGAGGTCTCTCCATATGTTAGGGATTTGTGGCAGAAAACCCCCAAATGAAATTTCAGCACATCTGAATTCAAATGTCCTGGTTGCCTGACAATAGGATTGGCAGCCTAACAACTTCCAAGCTGACATGTCTTACTTTCCTGGGGAGAGTGACTAAAGGCAATTTACACATTACAGAGGGTTGAGAGTGTCTTTTCTTTACCTGCTGCAGGGAGCACAGTAACTAATACCACTGAAGAGATGTAGAAACTTTTTTCTATATCCTCCTTATTCTGACTCAAGAGTTGAATTTTGAACATCATCTCCTTTTCATCATCCTTTTTTTCTGCCTGTTTCTTTCCTCTCTGCTTAAAAACTGCTATCTTTCTTCCTAGCACCTCCAACCCATACCCTTGCCTATATATAATTTCATGAATCTATGTCACAGTAAGTGCTGAACAAACCTTTGAGGACATGAGCCTTTTTCCTTTGTGCATTGATTTGCCAGTTGTGCTTCCCTTCCTTTTGAACCAATCAACTGTTAGCAGATTCTGTAGAGTGAGCTCTTGAACAGGGATATCTGGAAATACAGCATATTTTAGAATTAAAACCTGAAGATAAACACACTATGTAGTAACTGTTTAAGGCATTGCTAATTTTTCTATTTCTCTTGGGTACTAAACAGCACTACTTAAATTTGTTATTCAATTTCCTTTAACAACAAAAATAGAATAATTGAATTCAGTAAATATATTCTAAGCATGTACCCTACCAAAAGCACTCTGGAGGATAAAAAAGTTGAATAGAGCAGGGACCCTTGAAAAGCTGCCACTTTCACAGGAGAAACAAGTATGTAAATGTAAGGTAGGTACCATAAGAAGAGCCAAAACTATGGGCATTCATGAAGGAAGTAGCATTTCAGACTTTTCTTAGATAACCAATATTTATAGGCTGGACTGGATCTTGGCACTGAGGATCCAGTGAATGGTTAACAGGAACAATAATATCCTTTTTAGTGGGCTGGGGGAAGCTACACAATAAAGAAATTATAATAAATAATAATGCCAGTGAAAACAAAACATACTAATAGAATATAGACTGACAGTGGGAGAGGAGGAGATTATTTTATGCCTGGTGATTGAGGACACCCTCTCTAAGGAAGTGATATTTGAGATTAGATCTGAATTTTAAGAAGCAGAGATTTGGGGCTAAGTAGACTTCACCCAGCTGGAACAACAAATACAATATGCTTCATTTGTTCAAGAAAAAGGAGGAAGGCCTATGAATCAGGAATATAATGAGCAAAGGAAAAAGTAGGAGGTAATGTTGAGGAGGTACCAGAGCCCTTATTCCTAGGTCACTGGAAGCCACTGTAGGGTTTTAAGCTGTGGTGATATCATCTGACTTATACCTTAAAAGATCACACTGGCTGCTGAGTGAAGAATGTTTTGTGTAGATCATATGTGGAAATAGGAAGACCAGTTAGGGGTTTGCTTTGGACATCCAGAATAGGCAGTGGCTTAGAGAGGTCACTGGGGAGATGGTGAGCTCTTAGAACATGAGAAATGTATCTGGTAATAGGATTGACAGAGTTACTGTTGGGTAGATGGTAGGAGGAGGAAGAAGAAGGAATCAAAAATATCCCTATGTTTTTGTCTCAGGCAACATAGTAGATGATGGTGCTATTCACCAAATTGGGTAGCCTCTTAGGATGTAGCAATTATCACAGGTTTAATGAAAGCTTGAGGCACAACCAGACAAGAGGAAAAGCATGGACAAGGCTTGGAGTCAAAGGAGGGAGCAAAACTCTCAAGAAATATTTCTCTAGAATGCAGTGTACGTATCAGGAAGTTAGGAAGCACAGAGGCAGGAAAAGTCAAGGTCCTATATAGAGGCCATATAATATTAAGGGCCATGAATGCTGAGGAGGAGGACAGCAAGAAGAGGTATTAGACAAGGGACTCACAAATCATGCAAAAAAAGATTCCCTTAAAAAAAAAATAGGAAAACTGGCAGTCTCGTGCACAGACTTAGTTGCTGCCACTAATTAATAAACCCAGAAATTTGAAGGAATCCACCCGAGCAACTCATAAACCACACAGGCCAAGTAGAGAAAGTGCCATCAAGAACTACCAAAGACTTGTCAGAACCCTTGGAACTTACTTTTATATGCCCATTTCTTCTGTGCTGCTCTGTATAGCACAAAAAAAATGGGGGTCTACTTATTTAAGATTGACAGAGTACAGGGTCCCTTCCTGACAATCTTATTGGTGATCTAGAATTTTTGTGAACACCCTTGACAAACAAAAATGGGTCCAAAGAATATGCTATAGGAAACTCAATAACCTTACAAATGCAGCTAAAATATTTCACTTTAAAGAGAATTTAATGGTCAAGATTGAGGCAAAGCTAAACACAGTTGACTTTCTCTCACAACCACATCAAAATTACAACGAAAATATAGAATAACCATCACTTGGAACAATCAGAAATTGAGTTTAATGGAAGTCTGATAACTACGGCATTAAAGAAACCACATCCATCCAGACTGATAGGAGGGGTGGAGATGCAGAATGGGCTGCTCAGACATCCACATGTGGTGGACAAAAATTTGGAAGGGATATCTTAGGACCAAGGAGTCCCAGCCCCACACCAGGCCCCCCAGCCCAGGGTTCCAGTGCCAAGAAGATAAATGGTTCCAGTGCCATTTCTGGCTGCAAAAATCAGCAGAGATTGAGTTGGTGGAAGAAACTTCTGAAGTCCCAAGCAGTTTCCCTTAAAGAACCCACACAGAGACTTACTCACACACACTCCCTCTGAGCTCCAGCACCAGGGCAGCAGCTTGAAAGGCACCAGTGGTATACAGGGAGTAACTGAAGTGTCTGGCATCAAGGCAAGATCTGGGGGACAGCTTTTTCCCAGACAAAAATAGGGCAAAGGCCATTGTCCCTTTTTTGAACCCTCTACCCACACAGCCACATAGTCAGCAGCAAGGTGCCATAACTGAGAATTCATCAACCTGGCTAACACGGTTTGCCCTGCCCTGGATATCCTCTGAAGCTCCATCCCAGCAAACTGATGGGCCCATCCAAGATATGAATAGCTGACCTTTGCTCATGCGTCACAACTTTCTAAACCCTATAAAACAAGCAACAGCTCTGCTCAGTAAGCCCCAATCCCCCAGACCCTGGACTTCTTGCTAAGTGGCCTCAGGCCTGGCACAAGCAACAGCCAGACTAGCTTCCCAGCTTGGTTTCACCTGGGAACCTCCAAGCGCAGAGCAAGTAGCAGCCATCTAAGATTGCTTTATAGCTCAGGCAGGTTGGCCCTGGACAAAACACAGGTAGGGGCTGACCAGGATCTGTACCACCCTGGAAATCCCAGGGCCTGTGAACCCAGTGAATAGCTATAGACCATATCAGAGCACTACCACCCTGTCCCTACAAAGTTGATCCTCCACAGAGGGGGAAGTTGATAGTCTGTGGTCACATCCAGTCCTTGTAGCTGACTGGCCTGGGTCAATCTCTTCCATTGACCTTCCAATAGCAACCAAGGCTCAACTACAAAAGGAAGGTGTACTTAGTCCACATGAAGGGCACACCTAGAGTACCCAGCTTGGGTGATAGGGGAGGCTGTGCCACTCGACCCTACAGGACACATACTACAGTAGGCCATGCTACCAAGACATGGAGTCAAAGCAGCTCTTCCTAATACATAGAAACAAACACAGGGAGGCTGCCAAAATGAAACAAAGAAACATGACCCAAATGAAAGAATGGATTAAAACTACAGGAAAATAACTAAACAAAATGGAGGTAAGCAATCTATCAGATGTAAGGTTCAAAACTTTATAAGGATGGTTATAAGGATGCTCAGGGAACTTAGTGAGGCCTTCAACATAAAAAAGATCCAGTCATAAATGTAGGATACACTAATTGAAACAAAGGACAATGTACAGGGGAACAACAGTAGAGTGAATGAAGCCAAGAATCAAGTCAATGATTTAGAACACAAGGAAGCAAAACTCAACCAGTTAGAACAAGAAAAAAGACTCCAAAATAATGAGGATAGCCTGTGAGACTACTTCAACCTTTCCAATATTGGCATCAGAGGGGAGCCAGAATGAGAAGAGAAAGAGAAAGAAATTAAAAACCTATTTGAAAAAATAATGAAAAAAACCTTCCCTAATTTTGTGAAGGAAATAAATATGGAAGTCCAGGAAGCAGACAGAATCCCAAATAAGATGGATACAAAGAGCCCCACTCCAAGACATATCATAATTAAAATGCCAAAGGTTAATAATAAAGGGAGAAATCTTAAAAGCTGTAAGAGAAAAGCAGTTTGTTACCCACAGGGGAGTTCCCATAAGACTGTCAGCTGATTTCTCAGAAGAAACTTTGCAAGCTAGAAGCAATTGGAAAAAAATTAAAAGTCATGAAAAGCAGCTACAGCCAAGATTGTTCTATTCAGCAAAGCTATTATTTAAAATCAAAGGGCAGATAAAGAGCTTCCCAGACAAGAAAAAACTAAAGAAGTTCATCATCCCCAAATCATTATTGTATGAAATGTTCAAAGCACTTACTTAAGAAAAAGAAAATCAAAACTATGAACAATAAAATGATAATAAGTATACCTCTATCAACAATTGAATCTAAAAAACAAACTAAGCAAACAAGAACAGAGACAGAATCATGGATACAGGGAGCATTTTGATGGTTGCCAGATGGGAAGGGGGTTTGGGGGAATGGTGAATTGGCGAGGGGATTCAGAAGTACAAATAGGTAGTTACCAAATAGCCATGGAGATATAAAGTACATTATATGAAATGGAGTAGCCAAAGAACTTACAAATATGACCCATGGACATGAACAATTGTGAGGGGATTGCCTGAAGGAGTAAGGGATGTTGGACAGAAGAGGGTAAAAGAACAAATTGGGACAACTGTAATAGCATAATCAATAAAATATAATTTTAAAAGATAAATAGAATTTAGAAGTTATCTAATTTTCTCCCCAACACGTGCTATTGAAATATTTTCTCCATCAAAATCAGGGCAATGATTCTGAAGGGGAGAAAGAGAACCCACACATGCCCTTCACCACAAAGCTGTATCAGAACAATCTGAGGAGCCACTCAAACCACACATCTTCCTTTCAGAACTGCTGGAACACTGTTCCACCCTAGCACCCCCAGCCACGTGTGGCTCCACACTCTTAGAAACAACCATATAGAGAAGTATAACTGAGAACCTCTGTACAAGTTCCTATAGGCATTGGCTTTTTGTCCATTTGAGTTGCTTGATATGTAATTTTGTATCAGTTGGCAAAGTCTAAGAAAAAGGAAAAGGATCAGACAGATCTTTGAAACCAAATTATTGCCTTTCTGACAGATACCACTGTGCTGCCTGTAAGTACTTCTCCTATTAAGTTTTTGCAAGTGTAAGGGCTATAGTAAATAACTTTTCATCTGCAGAAGCTTTTCAAGGAACAAATAAGGAGTGATGCAAAGTAATCCTGTGAGAAGTTTAAAGAGAGACTGTATCACCTGAATTCAAAGTAACAGAATAGAAGGAAAGGTAGAAAACCATATACAATTGCTTTCTGGGAGTACCCTTTTTTTAATACATAATACTTATGCAAACTTTCACATTATTATAAATAATTAAGTTTACTTGTTTTGGAAAAGTAGATGAGATAGACATGCAAAAATATTTTTAAGGCAACAAAAAAAATCTAAGGTTAAGCAACTATACCTTGAGACATTTAGGAAGGTTTTGATACCAAGTGTAATGGATAATTCATTTTCCAATTTCTTATTTTGCATTTTTCTTTTTATCCTGGGCTAGATAAGACAGATAGGTAATTTCTTTGTTATATGATGGTAACTAGTTGTAAGGTGGTATTTACATTTTTTAAGGTTCACTAAGCTTCTTTTATTCAATAAAAAACACATTTCCAGGAGAAGTTATGAAACCTCATGATATTGCACATAAAAAAAAAAACACAAAGACTGGGAGAATGCTGGAGTTTACACTGGTTTGAAATAAACTGTACATATCTCATCAGTCAGAAAACCCTGGATCACAACCAAACTGTAACAGATGAATATAAAGGAACACAGAGCATGTGAGGAATTCTTGCTGGGAAAAAAGTTTAAATCATGAAGTAGTTTTCTGAAAATTGAAAAATAGAAGACACTTAATTATTGGTAGTACATGTCCTTGATTAGGCAAATCTATGTGTCAATCAACTAGAATATACAATAGAATAATTTAGGTTCATTCTTTCACAATCCACAAACATAATCATTTTCACATGGAAACTTGGCAATGTCACACTTCATTTCTCAGCAGACTTTAGAATAGTGTGAAGTCTTGAAGTGTTTTGGGATCACCTTTCCAAGGTGAATCCCAGTACCTTTCCACTCTCTTCTCTCCTTACAGATTGTTATCACATACAATTAAAGCTAAACTGCACTTGTCAAAACAAGATAACAAATCCTACTTTCTGGTGCAATAGCCCTAGATTTCTCTTTAATCATCCTTTGTCACCTGCTCACAAAGTTTGCCACTTGAACCACTTGCAATGCAACCCTAATACTTATTAGTTTGAGTTATTGGTCTAATTATAACTTTGAAACTTTAACAAATAATTAGTCCTTAGCAGATTTATATGATGTTTAGTCAAGCAGTAATAATTTATCAGGAATAAAAATTTGAAGATATTACAGTTTTTTGATTTTCTGTTTTGAGAACCTTTATTATGATACAATAAAACCAATATCTAATTTGGAATTCACAGTGTTCATGGGAAGAATGTAGAATCACATGTGCACTGGTATGCTGAATGACTGCTCTTTTCCAATACACCTGTAGGGTGCATTAGGCTCACAAATCTCAGTGGCTTAACACAACAAAGTTTACTCCTCAGCCATGCTAGTGCTTGATATAAGGTACCAGTGGTAACCAAATGCAGGTCCGACTACCTGCCACTACAAAAGCCAGTACTCAAGAGGCAGGTGCTGATGTAAAGGAAAGTGGTTTATTCAGATGCCTGCCATCTGGAAGATGGGGAATTCTTGTCTCAAAGCTCATCTCCACATCTCAGTGCAGGCAGAGGCTTTTATAAGGAGGGAAATGGGAATCAGAACAAAGATATCAAGGGAGGAGGTTGGAAAATTCTCTACATGCAGATGAGCACAGTCCATTCTGATAAGGCAAGTGATGGTCCGGTGTGCGTCATCCTGGTTTAGTCATCCTGGATTCATGTCATACTGACTTTACACCATCATGGCTCCGTGGTCAAAGGTCAGCAAATCTCCAAGAGCTGGGGTGCCTGAAGGTGGGAGTCTGTATCTTTTGAAGTTAGTTCCTAGGATTCTTATACAAACATGCTGTTCATCTACAGGCCACATATTAGAGTCGGCACTTACAGAAACAACATCAGAAGAATGGTAATGAGTTATTACCATTCTTACACTATTCCAATTTCCCACCGTTACAATGGGAGTTCTGTCCTGTGTTGTCAGAGACCCAAGTGACAAGAGGAACAATCTCAAGTCTTCATTCCAAAACAAAAAAGGGAAGCTCCGCATATTGTTTCTGTTCACACTTCATTGGCAAAAGAAAGTCACATAGCCAAGTCCACCCACAAAGGCAGCCCAGGAGAGGGCAATTCTACCATGTCCCTGGAAGGGGAAGAACAGGAGTGTTCATGGATGGTTCTAGGGACTACTGAATCCAAGCATCTTCAAAGATGGCTAAGTGAATAGTGAAGGGCAGGTTTTTCCATAATTCCAGGAGGAAATGGATGGGATGACCTTTTCTGTACGTACCTCTCTGCTACTGGGAGGATAGTTTTATAAAATGTTCAGTATTCCATATATAGAAAAACCAGAAGCACCTATAACAAAAGCAAATAAATGAATCATAAAGGAAAATCTTATATTTTGAGAAGAATCATAAGTGTCTGGTGTGCACTTTGGGTCTCTTACACATCCATCCGTGAGCAGCCGGGATAAGCGACAGAGATGGGTTTTCATCCTTCCAGTTCCGTGTGGAAGCTTACAGTAACCAGTCATGTCGTCTGGGAAACATGAGACATACGGCGATTTGACTGTGATGTTCACAGGCAGGAAGCTTTGTTTCTGACCATTTGAAGCAGCCATTCTGGTGCAGTTGTTTTTTCCAGGCAGATGTAGACAGCTATTTTGACACAATCACTTTGACACAGTCTTGGCAATATAATATTCTTATATTGTAGATATGGGTGTAACACACATTCCCAAACTTTCTGAGCTTCACCTCACCACAATGCTGTACTCTAGAATATCTCAAAATAAAAACAGAATGAAAATATTCTTGTGTGTTATTTTTATCATGTAATAATTTGTACTATATTACCATTGACTTCCATTTTATTCGTGGATATCTCTATGTTTCTGAAGGTCCACTTTTCTCTGTGTTTGTTACCACATTTAAATACTATCAGTCCTTCTCATTCCATCCCAGGACTTGTGCCTTCCATCATTGTTGTTGTCTAGGCTTAACATTTACAGTCATGGAAAATGATCTGTAATAAATTTGTATCTGTAAATCCTGTTTTGCCACATAGGAAGTTTAGTAAATTATTAACAATAATTGGTACTTATGAAGAACTGAACCAAAGATTGACAGAATAACTTCACAATTGATCCATAGAAAATTGAGAACTACTCTTCTCAGGTATTTGAGGAGAGTTTTATTTTTTTTATCCTCTTTCCACACTCAAGATTTTTCTATCACTTCCTATATGTTGCAATGGCCATCTGACCCTTCTTTAGTTTTTGTGTCCTTTGTATCTTCCAGATTAGACTCTATAGATTCCATTCACAAGTTTCCAAATGGCTGCCCTGCACAATTGATAGATAACTTCAGCTAGGTGATCATTTGTTATCATTAATCATTAGCTTATGATGAAATGACTTAAGATGACATGGAAATAATGGAGCTTGACAGTGTCCTTGATCCTTTATATATGTGTGTCTAAAGATTATATATAGGCACATAATAGATGAATAGATATATAGAATCTTCCAACAAATTTTAAATTGGATGGAGTTGCTCAATTTCATTGTCTTCTAAGACTTTACATGTACATTTCAATTGGAAATAAAAATACATCATATTTATTTTTTTAAAAGACCCTAAAAAGATATTGCATATAGGGTGATGGTCAGAAGTCTCTGAGATATACATTTCAAAATATCACCTAATAATAAACAATAGAGTTAAAAATAAGGAAAATATTAGCAATGGGACAAAGTCGAGAAATGAAATACATACTGCCTTAGTGCACATAATTCATTAAGTATATAAGTGAATTCAACAGTTTTGTTCTTTCTTGTACATTAGAATATCTCTAAGTGAAAATTTCTGCTTCAAAATGTGGTTTACATTTTCTGTCTAAAATTTCCATCTGAATATCTGTGGTCTAGCCTCAATATGTTTAAGTGTTTTGGAGGTTATTAGGAAATGACACACATCCTTAATGATATCTCATCAATTGAAGAAGGAGGCAAGTACCCCACAAGTACCTAGGCCAGGAGGGCACTTCTTGGACTTCAGAGAGAAAAGAGAATATAACAGACTTAGGCCAACAGTCTAGAGGTTCAAAACCTTAAAAAATTATATCTTTTCTTACATATAATTATTCTTTGGAGATGGGACTTGGTTCACCATTCAGAAAAAAATTGAAAGCTGAGTCTACCAGGCAAGTTTAGGTGTAACTTCCTCCAAGTTCATTTTCTGAGCACATAAAATTTTATCTGCAAAATATAAAATTAATGCAGAATACATTCTGGGCTGAGTTGCATGCATGTGTTGAAGTGCCAACAGGTCTGGCCAAAGATAGAACGGCTGCCTGGGATTGCAAGCACTGATGAGTTGGAGACATGTCAGCCTCCAAGGTTAGTTGACTAAAAACTGGTTGGCAGGAAGAAAAGTCTGATCCTTATCCTGTGCCTCCGGTGGCAATATTCTGTTTCCTAAGTTGTCAGTGGGCACCCTGCCAGATGAAGATTCTGTTTTTTAAAGGGGATACAAACAATTAGCATACCAAATAACTGCCTCACTGTGCCAGCCAGAGCAGAATGCTTTACTCTACTAAGTAGATACCTGGGAGTTAACATTTCAATTGCATTGCCAGGTTTGATACTTTCTACTAGTACTCTCATTTGTCCTTGTCTGAAATGCCTATTTAATCAGTATATGTTGCATAAGGAAAGGGTGACCTATAGTGAGAAGTGTCAAAAAGCCTTCTACAAGTAGGTTTTCTGTTTACGGCTACAAAACTGCACTGCACAATTAGGACTGTGTGGTCATGACCCGTGAAGGAGTCAGAGTGTAATATAAAGTGTGCTGAAGCCTACCACTTGTATCAGGCATGTGCCTCCTTAAAACATGTATAAATAAAGTTGTTGAAAACATACTGGTTCTAAGTAATTTTGCAGAGTAGGTTTATGTTTATTTCTAATGATATCTTCCTTCCCTAAATCCTCTTTGTCTATTAGCTTCTAATTTTCTGGTTTCCTGTGCCAGTGCCTCCTGATGCACCACCCCTCCATCACAGCAGAAACCTGCTTGGACACCTTGACATAGTCAATAAGCTTATTCTGAATGTCTAGTCTTCCCTAAGCAATGGAAACACAAAGTGTTGACACTCTCTAGTTGCCTATACTCTAGGGAGGATGACAGAAATATAGAGGACACTGACTCTCAACAGTTACAACCCATAATAATCAGTTCTCAAAATGAAGGAAGCCCGGGTTGCAATGGGAAACACATGAGGCCTCAGTATCCAGACTGTTTGGAAGGCTTTCTGGAACTGAGGACAACTGGGCTAGTCTTGAAGGAAAAATAGGTGTTATCTAAACAAAAATGGGACATGAGCATGTACACAATCACAGAAATGAAAACAGAGATTGGCCATAAAGTGTGTAACCCCTCCCAAGGTAGGGAGGCTCACCCAAAGCCAGGCAGAGCCAGCTACAGTCCAGGTCCTGGTTTCCGGTCTGGAGTTCTGGGCTTCACACACTATAGACAAACCAGATGCCTAGACGTGACCTCAGTCACCCTGAGGTCCAGGCAGGTTATTTGTCCTTCTGGGGAACTCTCGATCTCTCCATATTCTACTCCACTGGTTAAGTTAAAACTAAGTCCACTATTTACAGTCATTTGAATTGTTTGAAATAACAGCATATCAGAAATAGAAAAATGCATAATGATAGACATTCCAGAGTATGTGCCCATTCCACCATACACAGATAGCACTAGTGAGAGGTAAGACCAGCGTTCTGAGTCCTGGCCAGCCTTTCACACCTCAGAACATGCAATCATCTCTAATCTCTGAAGTTGCCAAGATCATATGCTTGGCAGCTACTCACTGTCTGACTACAAAATCCTCACTCTAGACTTTATGATGGCAATAGAGGTAGTAGATATGTACTTTAAGGAACACATTTATTTTAGTTTTACTTTTCAGGAATTAACCTACATAATCCTCATTGTTTTTAAAGAATATATATTATATATGTATATAATTATATATGTGTAAAATTTTCCCATTTTAGAAATTTAAAAAACTGATTCTGATGCATATGAAGCTGGAGAACCACCAAGCTAGACAAACGGGTAGCTGTGAAGGTGGGGGGATAGATGTTTAGACAAAGAAGAAAAGGATGTGCAAAGGTACGGAGGTGGAGAGAAACGTGCCCACACGGTCGGGAAATGAGTAGAAGCCCTTGTGTGAGTCCAGAGGGGAAGGAAAGCCAACTCAGCTGAAGCTGGGGAGGCAGGCGGGAGCCAAGCCAGTGCAGGCATCAGGAAGTAAAGGATGCAAACTTTATGCCAGGAGCAATGGGAAGCCACAGCAGGTTTCTAAGCAGGAGTGGAACACAACCAAGTTTGTGTTGTGCAAAGGTGACTCTAGCTGCAGTGTGGAACATGGATTAAATGAATATGAAGAGACCAGTCAAGAGGCTGTTGCTGCAAGTGCGGTGAGAGGTGATGGTGGCCAGAACCAGGCTGTGAAGAGGAAAAAGGAGCTTTTTAGGAGGCAAAACACCTAGTCTAACCTCGACACAGCAGCAAGATGTGAGAGTAAATCAAATCACATAATCTTCAACTTGTAACTCTTCAAAGGCTCCCAGTGCCATTGGAATGAAATCCAGAATCCGTTCCAACAGGACTGGCTTCCGGGGCCTCTCCTCAGTCTCTCCTCTCTAGCCCCGGTTTCCCTCTTTGTTCTAACCTCAGGATGGTTCATATGCCAGTACATCTGTCTGAAGCGCTCTTCTGGCAACTTTTACATGGAGGGCTTCTCCTTGTTTTTGAGCCTCAGCCTAAATGTCCCTTTCTCAGTGTGGACTTCCCGGACCACCAGTGGAAGTAGGGACCCACGCTATTATCTACTTCAACACCTCATGTGTCCCTCTTCCAAACCTTAGAGCAACTTGTCATTCTTTGTTTTTCATTTATTTTCTTTCGTTTATCTCATTGTGAGGATATAAGATCCATGAAATCAGGAACCCTGTCTATCTTGTTGATCCAGCACAGTGCCTACCTGGCATATAGTAGTAACCCTTCAATAAATACCTACTGCATTAACAAATACATCTAGGAAAGTTCCAAGTATCAGAGAAGCACAGTAGGCTGGGTGTAAGGGACCTTCTCCAAGAACCAGATTATGTGAAAGATAATCACATTTTAGATGCAGAACCTACATGTCAGCCTTATCTTTAGTTTTTCTTTCTTCTTTCATTATTTCCCTGAGATTTTTTTCAGAAGGGAGCAAGATCAGAGTCATTGGCCTACAAAGTCCCAAACAATGTGTACAGTTTGCCAAACTGTCTTTTTCCAGTATTATTTGTTACACCCATATTTTGCTTCAACTTCTTAAAAGTTTCCAGGACAATGAAAAGGCCACCATATTTAACCAGATGACCAAAATAGCAAAAGGCCAAATTTATCTGCATTTTTATTATTGAGCTTTTTAGGTTGCTAAGGAATAATACCCTCTTCTAATATATATGGTTTTAATTGGTATCATTTCCTTTCACATGCTGGAGCACTTCTATTTGTAAGCTCACTTCCAATGAGTACTCTTTATCATTCTCAATGGAAGCCAAGGTTTAGAAACTATATAATCCCTGTATTTTAATTCAGGAAATTGAAGCAGAGAGAGATTACCTTTGCCAAAAAACAGAGTGGTTTTATGGCTTAGTTGTTTTCAAATTCAGAGTGTACTCCAGCCTTTCAACACTCTACTAATGAACTGTTTACTATTTTCATTTGTTTGCTTATGTGCATATTTACCAAGCCACCAGCACCATATAAGATCAGTATCCAAGCTACAAAGGCTTTTCAAATTGTTAACACCAGGCATAGTTCAGACTTTAAGTACCAGGAAGCAACTGGGAACAGCTGCTTTCGAATCAGACATAAATCTAAGCAATGTTCCAATATAGCAAGAGGGGGAAAACGACCTTGTCTCATTAAATAGCTAACAGGAGAATGTATCTGATAGTAAAATCTTGGCAGAACATAAAATACCTGTTTACTGCCAAATTCTAGTCACACAACATTAAGGTTACCCATTTAAGCACCAAGCACCGGCTTCTTGTCATATATAAGGAGCCTCCCTTGTGAACCTTAGTTGCCTTTAGAGTGAGCAGAAATGCTATTGCCAAGATAACCAGGGTCCGACCTTACAAGGATTTGCAGATAAAATTAATCCCTCGAATGGTGCCCAGAAGCGAATCACTGACTAATGGAGACTAGCAAGCAAAGGCATAACTAACCTCTTGGCGCCTGTAGCAGCCAAAGCTTTTGAATAATTTTCCAGGGAAGCTCCTTAACAGAGCACATAGACAAAATCCCATCTGAGTGTTAGAAGCAGGACTTATATAGGCATGGTCTGTTTATTTTTTCTGTATCCTTTGTCATGGCCCTCTTCCAATTACTGGATGTGAGTCTCTCGAGTTTGTTACAGGGTGATCAACTCCTGCCCAGTGAAAAAGTATTTTTTTTTTTACTTTTACACAGCTGAAATGTAATTTTAAGAAAAAAAATCCCAGGGAAAAATATCCCATGGGATATTTTTAATCAAGAAAGCACAACATTTCCCATATAAATGTTGCACAGGGGCTGCCATAAAAATTACCCATTAAGTAAATATTCCAAAATCGAATCTAATAAAGCTGGATAGAAAATCCATTCTTCTAGTTTGGAATAGAATGTATAATAAAGTAAGGGAAATGTTAGCACAGCATTAAACTCTACAAGCCTAGTGTAAACCAGGGTATTCATAGAAAAGCAGAGAGTAATAAATGGGGAAAAAAGGGTGATAGCACTCTGAGCCCCAATTAATAGATCTACCTTCAAAGAAAAGAAAAAAGAAAATCAATTCGGTTAGAGAGACATGTGTGGATGAAACAATTATTCGCGGCTAATTACTTTTTAAAAGATGATGACAATGGGTTAGTTTTCCCTGTTATTGATGAAGGAAAACCTTTGGGGACATCATTTGCAAAGGTTAGCAAAGATATGAATTACTCTCTGGTATGTTGAAAGGCAAAGAAGAGGGAAGAATCAGTAAAATACTAATATAATCTACTGAAGGTCATCAAGACAACTGAGCTGATACTATAAACTACCGTTTTCTAAAATCCAAAATGTCATCAATATGCTTCATGATTAATTATTTCCTAGAAAAGATGATTTGTTACAAAATGTTCAGTAATTCACCAGACAAATGACTTTAAATAATGTTACTCACTAGTACATTGTAAAAGGTAAGATTAGATGTAGTTACTCTACCAACAAATTAAGAATCCTTTTAAAACAATTACTATTTGTTTTGTGAAAATATACTATTTTAATGTATGCTCCTTGGTTTAGCCTTAGAAAACTTTGTGGTGTGCAAAGTTTACCCAGGGAAACAAAAAACCTTGATGGTTTTCACAAGCAGTATGAACACAGGTCAATTATAGATTATAGCCTAGAGCTGTAATTGAAGATCATGCACATGTGTAAGAAATGAAACTACTGTAACATAGTTGGTCCATTCATTTTCATCATCAAAAAAAAAAAAGGTGCCCGTAAATAACAGGAGGAGATACATATTGAATAAAACCCTTCCCCTGGGTGTGATGAAGCAAGCGCTGTTTACCATACAGCACGATTTTCAGCAGCCCCTATATAAACTTTGTCCAAAATACACATATATGTACATAAAGGGATCTGTATGTGGATGTGTGTATCTATGGGTTTATATAAGGCCATTTTTTTCCACCTACACAGTGGGGCTCCTCTGAGAACCATTAACATTGGCTGATATGTAGACATACTTTGAACAGAAAATGTGTTTATTTGCTCTTTTTAAAGCATGGTGAACAAAATAGAGACCATTCAGTCATCCAGTCTTCGATACTGAAACGTAAATCGATTACTGGTGCAACAGGGTTAATTGGCACTTGGACAGGAATGTATTTATCCTGACTTGCTGAAGTCACACCTGAAAATTCTAGTTTGAGTGACATGTTCTCAGGCATTTTGGTACTGCCCTCTGCCTGGTATGCCTCTGTTTGCTCCCCATCACTCCAGGTTGACTGACCTGTCCATTGCCCTTCCACTCGACCCCAACACTCTGCAGTGTTTGGCTGTGTCAATCCCTCCACCTACAGTACTCTCCCCTGTGCTTCTCTCCCTTCCAGATACCTTGCACACCTATACATATCTCCTCCTCATCGGCACCATAGCTTATTCATACCTCATTTCTCAAGCACATCCTAGAAAACCTTCTCTGACACAGCAGCCCACAGTGAGCTCACCATCTTCTGGCAGTTTATACTGTCAGAACCGATACCCTCTTACTACTTCATGTGATTATTTATCTTTAATAGTTACATTAGTCATAAACTGCTTGAAAGAAGGCCAGTGTGTAAAGCATCTTTGTGTTCTTAAAAATCATAGCATCATATCTTCTTTATAGCAGATGTTTAACCAATGTTTTGACTCATGAATGTAGGGAGTTTAAATGACACTAAATATTTCAACCAATTTTATGTAGGCAAATTTGCCTATAAGCAGATGGCACTCATATAGGCAAACTAGATAAATGTTAGTTAATCATAACACATATACCAGAATCCTGCATCATGATGTTGCCAGATAATAGGTTTAATCTTAATTAAGTGAATGAATAAAAAATGTAGAAAACAATTTCCATTATCTCAGTTAAAGATTTTCTTCATTATGGTAATTATTTTCAGTTTGCAAATATGATAAAAAAATGGTAACTACAAGCGGATTTTCCTTTGTCCATACTTAAGAATTTTCATTCCTTGTTTTTTAGGAAAGCTGTTAAAAAGAGAAAGTGAAGACAGAAGATAAATAAAGTCTTTCAATGAAAGATAACTGCAATGAAACCCTCTTGCTCTCCTTTAAAAAACACATCTAGAAATGGAAAGAATAAAAATGAAGAAACAAAAGGAGGTGGTGTCAGATTCTAACATTCCCAAACATAAATATAGACTATTAATGAAACAACTAACTCCAATTGCTAAGTCTCAGCAAACACTTCAAGAAACATCCATTAGCCTCATCTCTCCTCTAATACATGATTGTTACCATCTTTTTTTCCATCCTAACAGAATCAAGGAATTAATAAGATTAAATTGTTGTAGTCCAGAGAGATTCCAAAAGTTGACATTGCATTTTCAACTCCATAAGAGAATTCACCATGTCTATTTTTTATATTATAAACACTTCCAACACCTTCTATAAAAATTCCATATTAGTTGGGTAAAAGCATTGGTTTTTCAAGCCTTAATGGAAATATTAAGAAGTGTTGGGGCTGCCTCTCTTCTGAACAAAGAAATGATTCCTCTGATTATTCTTTCTGAAGAATATTTTAAAATTATGAATGCATTGTAGCATGTGTATTTTAACTCAACTTGACCATCTCTGTGGGTATCTAGAGGGCTCTTAAAAATACAATAAAACTTGAACTAAATTCCGCAAAAACTCAGATAAGAGAAAATTACCTATCTCTGAATCCTATTTGGAGAGTGTTTTAGAGAGATCGAAAAAGGACATTGATGGATTCTTGCAGACAAAAGTTTAAGAAGTAATAATATCTGAGCTGGATGGGGAAAAAGAAACAAGAAGATGCTGAAGTGCTCCCAGTGTATTCTGCTGATGCTTTAAGTTCTACACAGTAGTAATTGGAATGGGATTTCATTACAAGAAGTTTTTACCCACTCACTCCAACTGCATCCTTATAAGAGTGATGGAGAGTAAGTGTACCTGTTATGGCCATTATCATCACGGTCTCCAGGGAAACAGCCCAAGGAAGTTATCAAAACTGTAAAAGCGGAGGAGGGAAGAATGAGGCACTGCCAGCAAGCTCAACACTCCAAAATACTTGATGCTTTAAAATAAATAACAGACTCATATAATTCTGATTAAATAATCATGAGGGGGGAGCTTTATTTCTTTTTTATTTCAAAGGTTTTAATACTAAACACAGACTACTTCCATTGAAAAATATTCATATTCCTTATTTATTCAAAGAACATAGAGCCTCAATTGGGTTGTCAAATACCCTATAGGGTTGTGAATTTTAAGGTGAAGGTAAACTTAAAATTAGCAGTGAACACAAGTAATTAATCTATCCTAGGATCTCTAAATACAGTAATTATTTATGCCTCTTTCCTGGTTCCATTTTAGCTTGCAAAAGTATGTGGCTAAATCATACATAGGCAAGATATTTTAGATAAATCCATTATATATTAGGGCAAAATTCCCATCCCCAATCTCTACCGCTGGGTGGACAACTTTCCTTCTTGTCCAGAGCTGTTTTGAAATTCACGGGCTCTTATTGCAATGTGATAAATAATTTAAGCACAAAGTGATAAAACATGGCTATAGATGGTAGATTTCTTTCTAGCCTTCTTAGCCCTCAATCTAACTTAATTTGAGTCAGTCTCCTGCCTGAGAGTCTCTGATTAGCGAGGAAAGAGAAAGCTCTCTACATCTATGCTACTAAAGTCAAGAGATTGCATGGGAAGGACAGCAGACCTGAGCCTACTACATTCTTCAGATCCAGTGTTTTCCAGCATCTGCTATGTTGTTCTTAGGGGTTCACGGAACTGGCAAGTTTAAGCAATTCCAGATCTAGTTACAGATGATTAATTGCACCTGATTTATATTTCCTAACTTGATTTTCTAAGTAAGGTAAGGAAATCATGCATAAAAAACACTAGCAGAGCCACAAGACTATGGAGAGAAACAAGATGGGAGGAGGGCGGCAATATCCCGCCCCCTGCTGCAAATCACAGGTGGTTCTGACTACTTATTACAGAACCTGCACAATTTGAAATGTGTTGCAGTACAAACCATCAGATCCAGGCGGGCTGACACTCTGATCTTCCGTGAGGGGTAGGAATGCAGAGATCCTCTTGCCTCCCTGAAGATAGAGAACCTGGTTGCAGCAAGAGGGTGAGGGAGAATGCGAACAGGTCTTCACATCCCTGGAATTCTCTGAGCCCAGAGTCATTGCTTCTCCATTTTCATGAAGAATTCCTCCACTTCAAATACTCATGTTCTTGGATGCTACCCTTAGCCCATTCTCTTCACTCCACTCACTTTCCTCTGTGAAAGTCTAGACCTTTGACTGCAACTACCAGGGAGGATTCAGTTTTCATGAGGGCAGAAATTTATACAGTTAAGAAAAAGAATACCAAATTACAAATTTGGTATAAAAGTAAATGTTTATTAAGAATAAGAAGAGAAGCCCTGGATGGTGTAGCTCAGTGGATTGAGCGTGGGCCTGCGAACCAAAGGATTGTGGTTCAATTCCAAGTCAGGGCACATGCCTGGGTTGCAGGCCAGTTCCCAGCAGGGAACACACGAGAAGCAACCATACATTGATATTTCTCTCCCTCTCTCCTTCCCTTCCCCTCTAAAGATAAATAAATAAAATCTTGAAAAAAAAGAATAAGAAGAGAAAACATGGCACATTAATGGATAGGTCACAACTGGTCCTCCGTGCTACCTAAGGGATACCTAGGGGGTAACCAGCCCCCCCACCACCATCATAGGACCTGAGTCTGCTGCTGTCACTGAGACTCAGGTCTACTTCCATTTTCACATAATTGTGCTTTGGAAAGGTATCTCTTTCCCAAATAAGGAGCCTGGTTAATTCAGAGATTCCACTCATGCATATGAGTCTTTTGTGCAATATTTCATTAAGTTTTGCATATTCTGGTTGATCACTAAAAGAGGAAATGAACAAAGTTATAGATGCTACTATAACTGAAAAAATATTTAAAAAATAAAAATACTTTTGGAAAATCTTCAGCTTCTTTTTTCCAAGGAGATTTTATTTGTGTGTTTGTTTTACATACATTTCTTAACCACAACCATACATAAGAAACAAATTTTACTTTAATAGCCCACCACTACTCTTTAAAATGCACACAGATTTACAAGATAAACAAATTATAGACTACAGATTACTCTCAGTAGTTAAAATTCAATTGTGTTGATGAAATTCTGGTGCTGTCTTTGTTTTTTTTGAAATCCTGGTTGCTGGCTTACTCACTAATTTGGTAATTTGCAATAGGTTTCCCAGTCATTAGTGCAAATTAGCAAGGTTTAGCTATAATATGAATATTAATATCTTCATTTAGAACATTTTCACATGACTTCTCTTGGTTTCTAAAGACAAATTGTTATTTTTCTTAACTTTGGAGATGATATGAAATACATAAGTACAATGCTTATAAAAGACATTTGATAACCAATACATTATTTTTTATCTTCTATGAAAAAAAAATGTCAGCAGCTTCAGTAATATTGTATTTCAAAAGCCCTGAAGACTAGCAGACAGCCCCATGCATATAACATGCTATGTTAAAGGAATACTGGTCTTGGCTAGGGAGGATTTTCTAGTCCAGTCTGAGCAACAACCACTCAATCACATGTCTCACCTGCATCAACGTTGCCAATGGCGGATTGTGTGCCTCTCATTTTCTGGTTCCAAGCCATCCACTCCGCATCCTGCACAGTCACCAGGGCTGTGTTTCTTCAGCTTCCTGAACTCTGGGGCACACTAGAGAAATGTTGCCTTCTGTTCATGACCCTTTTTAGACCCTTTACTATCTTCCAAAGTTGTCACTGTGGCACTCACTTGCTCTCATAATTCTCCCGGACAACCAGTGCTCCTCGGTGCCTGCTTTCCCCATGGTTACGGTAAGTGCATTCTGGAGACCGCCATGGAAGGGACATGGGATTTTTCCTGTGAGTACATTAAACTACCAGTGTACTAGTGCCTCAGGATAACCTGCTCAGCCCTGGTACCTTGTGTGCTATCTTACCCAACTCAGGTCTTGGAGAATTCCAAAGCTTTCTTCCCCTCTCTCTCCTAAACACGGCATTATTTAAATTTAGCATGTCATCAATAAGCCTGGAGACAAGAATGGTCATATGAAACAATATCCTCATGAAAAAGAAATATATACATTTACTGGTTGAGACCAAAACAACAGGATGGACAGTGAGATGAGAAATTAGAGTCTTTATTTTTCTGAATGATATCACCTCCCACTAATGGTTCTACTATTTCTCACAAAGCTATAGTAAGCACTAACAAGTAAAATATCGATATGTAAAATACCTAACCCAGAGCCTGGTGTGTAATCAGACCTGACTAAATAGTAATGTTATTACTGTAATTGAAATCATTATTAAAACGGCATGTGTCTGAACATCCACCCAGGTTCTTGCTGGCACCCTGGGGTTAATTACCAGTGAAATAGTCATTGACACAGTTTGGGCTCCAAAGAGAATTCTGACCAGAAACAGCCTGGTCTATAATGAGCCAGAGGCAGAAGCCAACACTCAGTCCTTTCTGAAGAGGCAAAACTCAAAAATCAAGATGATCACTCAATAATGAATTCAACAGACCAGGCACAGATTTTAGGGCCAAGATTTCAGAGGTGAAGTAGAATTGGGGTCAGAAGAAGAACAGGCGGAATGCAGGGGTCAGCCATCCTAGACCTCACACACAGGTGCAGATTTCCAGCTCCTTTCTCTAAGCTAAAGTAACGTGATGCTAGGGAAGGTGAAGTAGGTACAAAGGGTCTGAAAGAGGACAGAGAGCACAGGACATAAGAGATAAGACTATTTTCAGCCCATTTGAGCTATTTTTAAAATGCTGCACAAATGCTATTCTAATAGTACCACCTGTGGAAAACACCTGTGTTCAAAGCCAGTCTGCCTGAAAGACCACGTTTTTTGAGCAGCAGTTCTATTTCCTGAAAATCAAGCACCTGCTACCCAGAGTCACACTCCCTGCTGTGCATAGGTAGCCATCAGATCCAACAGCTGTGGCCACTTGAACTATGTGGCGCAGTGACCCTGTGGGGGCAGCTCATCCCTTTGGATTACCTTGGTGGCTCTTTCCAGCTGCAGTAAATCTGTCAGCAGCCTTTATTGTGCACTTGGCCTCAAGGGAGTTCTGGGAACCAACATGCATTTCTTTCCAGGAAGGAATGAGATGTCATCTCCTCCACACACAAGTGTATGTGCCACCCTCTCACAGACCTAAAGGCCCTCTCCCCACCCAATCCCTTTCCGTTAAACTTCATAACTCGCTGCAGCCGTCATCCTGGTGTAGCTGTAAATTTTTAATATTTTACTATAACATGCTTCTTTTTAAACTCCTCATGCCTGTTCTTGGAATTCACTGAACCCTTTCCCCTCAAGTTAACACACACTTTCTGCTGGTCAATGTGTACCCACTTCAAAACTTCATTTCCAGTGGAGTGTTTAAGAGCTTAGTCTAGAGAAGAAAAAAAAAAGAAAAGAGAGAAGTGAAAATGTGAGCCGCATGGAATGGGAAAATCAGAACAGACTGCAATGAAGCTAAACTGTCTATTCGTTTGAATCAAATGCTATAAATTTCTAAGCATAATGTTTGACAGTAAACTGTCATCAAAGCAACAGACTCATTATAGCAATGCTAAGGGTATATAAATCTCATTGACTGCTTATCATTAACTGTGTGGGGTGCTGATAGGAAATGCCTGGTTATAATTTAAATTTCACTAATAAGGTCCATTTTAGAGGATACCTGTCAAATCTATTACTCACCTTTCTCCAGTTTTATAGTTGTTCTGGACAGCACTGAAATTGAATGTTAAAAGTGCGGTTTCCAGCATTATCTTTTGCTTTAATATCTCATCCCCGCACATTGAGGCATGTCTCACCTCCAACCAGAGCAGCCCGATTGTTTTTCGAAAAGCAAATCCCCAGCCCCCAAAAAGAGAGAGAAAAGTATTTTTTTAAAGGAAAAATACAAAAGAAATTATCATTGGCCTACTTTCAAAACTGAGAAGGAAAAACACAGTTCAAATACTGGTAACTGCAATTATTCTATCCTAACATGTTATCAACATCAATGATTAATGATGTTCCCTTATGTTTTGTGGGGTTTTGTTTGTTTGTCTGTTTAGTTTTGGTCATGATGAAGAAACTTACCAATAAGCTACCACAGCATGTCAGGTGCAAGACTAGCCACGTCTACTTAGATTGTCCCATTTATCTTTCAGCTGGTATTCAGGGAACTCAATAGAGCTTACTCAAGTATTAGGCCATGCTCTCATGATCTCACAACACAAAAAAAAAAAAAAGTTGTTGATCCCTACAGATGTTATCTAAAGCATGGAGCATGGCCAAGGAAAATTTATTACAAATTCTAAAACAAAGCAACACATGGTTTAACCTTCACCACACATACTTTAGGGCCCATATTCTTAATATGCTAAACACTAAAAAGTCTCAGTAAACTTTGAGAGAAAATATTTTTTGTATTTTTGGCATGTAATGAATTGCGTGATTTGTCATATCTCCAATGCACCACTTTTCACTCCACTGGAGGCTTCTTGGGTATCAAGGAATAGAAAGAAGCTTCTGGAATGTGTCGAGCTGATATGTTAGGCAAGAATAAAAACTGAAGGCCATGGTGATAGCTGAGCTTTGCCAAAACTTTAGAGCAATGAAGAACAAGTTCATAGTAATCAAATCACATACATCTTGGGTCAGAATCAGTTCTGAAATAAAAGTCCATACTTGAAAGGTGTAAGGTAGCTCTGGCAGGTGTGTCTCACTTGGTTGGAGCAATGTCCATAAACCAAAGGAGTATAGGTTCAAATCCCTGTCAGGGCACATGCCTAGGTTGTGGGTTTGGTCCCCAGTTGTGGCAGGCATGGGAGGCAACTGGTCAGAGTTTTTCTCTTTTGTCAATGTTTCTCTCCCTCCCTTTCTCCAAAATCAATAAGCATGTCCTCAGGTGAGGATAACAAAATTAAAATTAAAAAACAAACAAACAAAGTTCTCTCTTAAAAGAAAGGAAAGGTGGTATAAGACACAGGTGGCAAACACCAGGCCCGCAGGCCAAATCCGGCCCTCCGCCTTGTTTTGTCTGGCCCAGCACCTTGTTTCTACCCAGCAGCAGCACTAAGTTCCTTGCCCCTAGTTAAGGGGTTATTACATTTATACAGTTCTAAAATTACATTTGGCTCTTTGAAGGCAGCCTCAAGGCTGATGTGGCCCCCCAATAAAAATGAGTTTGACACCCCTGGATAAAATAAAGCCCACAGGGCAATGAGTTGCTATTCCCAGCCAACTGGTTCTGCTGATAAATGCTTCCTCTGTGTATTTATTTTTGGCCATACCCTCTGTGTATTTATTTTTATTTATTATTATTTATTTATTTATATACTCAACCAAGGGCAATTTTTCATTACTTTTAGAGAGACCAGGAAGGAAAGAGAGAAAGAGAAACATCAATGCAAAAGAGAAGCATGAATTGGTTGCCTCCTGCATGTGCTTGAATTAGGGATCATACCTGTCCAGACCAGAGACTGGGGATCAACGTGCAACCTAGATATGTGCCCCTACAGGGAATTGAACTTGCAACCCTTGAGTAATGGGATGATGCTACAACCAACTCAGCCACACTGGCCATGGCTCTCTGTGTATTTTAAAGCAGCACTATTTCCAGGCTATCCCTGACAGAAAGGATTGTTTCTGAATAAAAGAAACCACTGAATTATAGCACCACTACCCAGCAGCACCATTCTTATAGCCTGCACTCTTGGAATTTCTCATATTTCTAATAACTAGTGCCATCGTTTGGAGGCCAAGCTCAAACTTCATTTAACTGCATTCTGCTACCGTGTGTCTGGGTTCCCAATCCCCCAACTAGATTATTCATTGCAAAATCAACATATTAGGTTATGGATAAATCACTTGTTAGGGTTATTGATGCATAATGTTAGTTCCCTATCATCATTTCCTTCTGAACTTTGTTATAGCTCTCCAAAAATTTCCTTTTAGGCTACAGATATTTAACCAGAAATTTAAGGACTTCTACCAGATATCCACCCAGCATTTTGTCTGGACTTTGGAGGGTCCTTCTCAACCCTTAAAATTTGGCCCAACTGCTCTGCTTCCATTCTATTCAGCCACCCAGCACTCAGCTGTCTCTCTTCTGGGTGTGCTGTAAATCCTTACCTACCCTGCCCGTCAGTCTTCTTTCCACCTTTCAGTGAGATGAAAACAGCACTAGTGCATTTTGGCCAATTTGAAGAAAATCCTGCCTTAAACATCACTAGATCTTTAACCCAGGAGGGAGTCACTTTCAATCTCTTAGCCTATTTCCTTGTTAGAAGTATGAACATGTAAATCTGATCCAGTATACCCCTTCTGAAATATTTTGAATAGTTCACAACCACCAAAGTAATAATCTCAGCTCTTTTCCACTCACATTCGACATATTCTCAAGGGTACACATAGCTTTTGTATTCACTCAAGGAAGGTTGGAGCCAGACTGTTGGAAATGTATAATTGCTGTTCTCCCCACTGCCATTTGTCACAAACCCTGCCTTGATTTTTTAAAAAGCTCTTGAACAGCATAAAAGCTAAATTCCTTTGCTTGGCACCCAAGGCCCTTTGTGATCTGCCTGACCCTGACTCAATAGGTCCACCCAGCTCCCAGCCTCCCAGCAACATCCCTCCCTCCACACATGCACATACATAAACATACTTTAATCCCCGCGGTAGGCTTTTGCCTGCAGTCCTTGGTACATTTTTCCCCTCCTGCAGTGCTCTTTTGTTTGTTTGTTTAACTTCTAATCATCCTTCAAGTCTCAATTCAAATTCTATTCCCACCAGGAAAACTTCCCTGACACCCCTAGGCAAACTGTAATTCTCCTACACCCATGCTGTCTCTACAGTTTAAACACTCCCTTACAGCATTTGTCATTGTGTTTATTTGCAAGTCTGGCAGCTCTTTAGATGTTAAACTCCTTTAGGAACTGTGTCTCTTGATCGCATCTCCACAATATGCACAGTAGCTAGCACACTGTAGCTGCTCAATAAATGTTAGAAGAATAATTGAATGTTGTCAATTTCTTCTACAAAACCTCTCTAAAAACTTCCAACAGAATGAACTATTGTTCAATTGTGTGGCTATGTAAATAAGATTTTTGTCTCACACATTCTTCTGGCACTACGTCTATAATGGGGGCTGAGTAATGATTTGCCCAAATCATCCTACACCAAGTTTAGCTCATGTGGAATCTTAGGGAAAGTGACCACTTATGTAAAGTTCACATACCTCTTACAGAGTTGCGGAGGATCAAACTGTGCAGCCATCTAATTCACATTCACTGGAGTAACCTACTCCACAAGAAGGGAACAGAGGAAAAAGAGGAAGATAACAATTCAGAAGCCCTTGGAATTAATGAGCTTCACATGGGGAAAAACTCTGGTGTTTAATGTCTGGCAACATTCTTAATTTTAGCCAGGTATTTCAGTAAGGTAAGAAAGAAAGCACACACCACAAATCCATGTCCATGGTTGGAAAAAAAATTCAGTGCCCAGGTATTGGGAATGGAGGAGTGATCTGATCTTGTTAACAGAAGCAATATGTATACAAACTGTATAATTAAATGCCTACAGATGATCTAATCTAGCCAACAATATAGTCACACTCAAACCCAGATGTGACAAGCAGTGCAAATAGAGGACTCCCTTCCTCCTAACTCGAGCTCACTTCCATACTGTCATAAACTGGTAACAGAGTGTGCAGTGCTACTACAAATGCTGAGATCACAATAGTCTCCCAAAATACTCCTGAATCTCCAGACACTCTAAGCAAAGAAAAGCAATTTTTATTTTTTGCTGATAAATGATTTAATCAAACCTAACCGATGAGGCAATTTATTTGGGGGACATTTTGTTGTTCAGATCACAGGGTCAGTAATTTTCTTTGGTGCAGATGCATCATGGTGTAACTGAGTAAGCATTGGGGGATGAGGTGGTGAGGAGGCATGACATAGATTTTCTGCAAAAGGTAGTGCAATGTGTTCTACCTAGAAAATATTTTATATTTCAGAAATGCTATAAGAGAAGAGAGGCATCAGGATTGGTAGTTTTTCTGTGGTTTTGCAGAAAGCAAATAAAATAGCAAGGCAACATCATGTTTCTAAAAAACACAAAAAAAGCACTAAAGTAATAAAGGGGTGGATGTTAAATTTCAATTCAGCTTTAAAAATTCAACTCGCCCTATATATGGTCTGAGGCCAACTTGGGCAAATGTCAGTAAAAGTAATGATCAGGTAGTCAGATTACTGTTGTGTAATTTGTACAGTTCAATTCTGTAAATGATGATCCCCAGCTATATCTCAGGAAGACACACAATGCTTTTTGCGGCCGCCAGCGCTACATCACAGCCAAGAGCTTCCAACCTGTGCAGCTGTGCATCACGCACTGGCAGACTGGCGTTATGTTTCTGCACAGGTCTGCTTTATATGCTTGAGAGCAGACAATTCTAGAATTATACCAACTATAACTTTTAGTAAAAATAAAAATACTCAGCCTGTGTTCACATAACATTGCTACGGGATAATGGCAGTCACATTGGCAAAGCACTCATGGCTTTCAAATTATTTTCACATACACTATCCTTTTGAATCTCCAACAACCCTAGGATGCATATAGTAAAAGCACTATGTCATTTTTACAGATGAAAACACTGAGACTCTGAGAGGTTAAAGAGTTGGCCCAAAGTCAACTAGCTTTGAGGAATCGAAGATTCCAGGTCTCCTAATTCCCACTCAGGACTCATGCCACTCCTCACCGCTGCCAGGAGAGGGAGCTCTGCAGACACTCTGGCACAGGGGTTTGAATTTCTGCTCCACTGGTCATCTCACAGGACTTCTATGAAGATACTACTAAGTCCCCTAGATCCTCATTTTACAGAAAGCAGGTCTGATCTTAGAGAGCCTCAGCTCACACTTACCTTTTGTAATTTTTCCATATGCCTGCACTCCATGGAGGTGCTGAAGGCTGTGAAACCAAGTAGGGCAGAAGTCCTAGGCAGATGAGCTCCAAGGCATGAGATTTCTAAGATGAACAACAGTCCCAGTGTGCCCTGCTAGCATGGCACTTAGGAGGGGTTCCAAGCATGTAAGACTCTCAGGCATGAAAGCAGGAATGAGGGCTCTTTCATGAAGTGGCACTTTAAGTGCCCAGGACAGGCATACCAGGGCAGTTGGTCATCCTAGTTTTCAAAATTTTAATGAGTATCAGAAATGAGGACTTCACTCACCAAACATGTTTGGAATGTTCTACACTTCTATTTCCAGTTTTTCTATCAATAAAAACTCACCAGGCGTTCACAAGAAATGAGTCCAATTGTGAAAGATCCAGTGTGGGCAAAGTTGAAACTGAACTGACCCTTCGTGGAGCCTCTATTTTACTTTCATTCATTTACTCCATTTTAAGCTTAGTATTAGAGAGTGAAGTAAGCAAGATCTAGAATAGGTAGGCAAGCAGAAAAGGATGTTTGCTTTGGTGTGAAATGGACACAGGAGGCTATGGAAAGACAGAGAAATGGCTTGCAGCCCCTGTGTGTTTTGGGAGAAGGGAGGAGGAAGTGGACATTCAAGAAAGGAATTTTGAGAGACACATTTACATGATAGAACTTATTAAAGTATACAGATGGAAAGGTATGGGGCTTAAGCTGGGCTGGAAGAGGACACTTTGGCCAAAGAGCAAGAGGAACAAAGGCCAGGAGGTAAGTCAAACCATGGTGCATTCACAGGCAGAGAAATCAACAGAGAAGCATCAGGAGCTGACAGTACAGAGGTCAACATGGACGACTCTACACAGCATGCTAGTGAGTTGAGGATTTATCCTGTATGTAACTGAGAGCTTGAAGAGTCTTAAGCAAGACAAAGATATAATTACATACACTTTAGAAAGACATTCTGCCTTCAATGTGGAGAATAGATTTTGGGAAGGAAAAGACAAGACTGTAATCTAGGCAGACTGGAACAGTTTCTATAAAGTAAATGAGGGTGGCCTATGCTAAGATAGTGGCAGAAAAGATGGGGAGAAGTGGACGGATTTGTTTAAAAGATTTTATTTATTTATTTATTTTAGAGGGAAGGAAAGGGAGAGAGAAAGAGAAGGAGAGAAATATCACGCCCCAACTGGGAACTGAACCTGCAACCCAGGCATGAGCCCTGACCAAAATCAAACCAGCGACATTTTGCTTTGTGGAACAACACCCAATCCACTGAGCCACACCAGTCAGGACAAAAAGTAGAAAGATTTTAAAGATATGAAGGCCATAGAAAAACAAAATGTAGAGATTGGTTGAACATAGCTTATAAGGTAAGGAAGCAATCCAGGATGCCACTCTCTCTATATATAACACATCTGTGTATTCATGATGAATTTGTATTTCTGAATTTCTCATCCCAAAAGCAGTTGTGTGCCATCCACACAAATTTCAAATTTTGCCTAAGGTATAAATAGTAATTTATCACTATTTTACCCCCCACTTATTTATCCCCATAGCTTGAGATTCTGTGGTCATTCCCAGCTATTACCTCTTGAAAATAGCCAGGCAATGTGGTTACATGTGTAGGCCAAAACATTGCCTGGTATAGCTGGATTCACAACCAAAATAATGTATCCTTATCCATTCATTCATCAACCAGTATTTATTGAGGCCTTCTCAGTGTCCGTGGATGGTCTAGACACTGAGGGGAAAAGATGACAGTAGCCGAATCCCTGCTCTCAAGGGAATCATCACAGGGGATGAGACAGATGATAAAAAGGCAACTACAGTACAATGTGGCCAGTGATAGAATACAGGGAAACGCAGAGCGATGTGGGAGCACATAAAGGGAGTAACTGACACAGCCTATGGACGAATGTTGGTCCATGAAGACTTCTGAAACAGATGATGATTGTCTTTCTGTAGACCTCTCTAAGAGTCTTTTATGGATTTCAAACTCACCCATCTCCCTCTTCCAGTGAGTTCTTTATAAGAAAGACTGTGTCTTATTTGTCACAAACCTTGCACAATAGAAACTTAAGGGCAATGGATGCATGGATAGATGATGAAATGAATGAAGGGAGAAATTGATACTGACCTGACCTCAAAGGATTGAGGAAGAATGGCCATCAATCCATGAAAATCACCAGGCAAGTAGTGCTTTATGGTGAAGGGGGATTTATTGAGAAGGTACTGGATTTAATGGGCCATTGGTTCAATTTTGTTGTATAGAGTTTGACCCTTATCAATTCATTCTTGTTGTTTAGTATTTATTGAGCCAGATTTCCTCTGTACTTAAACTACTCCCTAGGAAAAGGTTAGACACTTCTGGAAACTGCATTAACTTCCTCAAGCCACTAGGGTACTATTCAGCGAATTACTTTTCGGTAATTAAGATGCTGCAATACAAAAACACAATGTGCTGAGAAATGGAGAGCTAATCTCTCTGCCTGCCTTCTCCAGCTGCCTAGTTCTGATGACTGAAGAGGTAGGGTGCAAATATGTGCGGATTATACAATGATAGTCAGTCCTGGTTTCATCCAAGAACCTACAGTATTTATTCTCTTTCTAAAGCCCATGAATTTTTCACATAAGAGAACAAAGATTAGCAGGATCAAGTGACTGAAGTACTTAATGTCTCTAATCCTCATTCCTGCACAAATTCACTCTGCGGTTTTGAACTTATCTCCTTCAAATTCTTTACCTTCTTTGCCCCTATCTGTGAGGCTGTAGGATGATAACAGCAGTTGTTGGCTCTGGAAAACTTTTATCTCTCATCTTATTTTCTTTTAATATTAAAAAATGTAGTGCTAAGTATGAATGGCTGCCTGTCTTTTTTCATGCCCATATACATGCCTGGAATGTAGTCAAAGAAAAATGGTCTGCCCTTTCCCCCCACCACCTTTTTCCCTTTGAAGCCAGTGATATTCACTTTCCATTTTCAAACATCTTGTGCTTCTAGTTTGCATCTTTAATTACCCAGGGTACTGGCCTTGTTTTATATAACTTACAACATGCAGTTTTGCCCTTAGTTCATTTAAGCAGAATCATTCCTGGTTTGAGCCAAGACATATTCAATATACAATTACCTGGTGGGTCAGGGCTGTGCCATTTTATCATTTTTACTGGCATTTTCTCCATTACTGCTAAGTACCAAGCAGTATAAGCTGTCAGAGCCACATGGCTGGCCTGGAACTTAATTTTCCTAAATTGCACGATTCTTCAGAAACAGCTTACCCCCCAAGCATAGTTTCCTTGACAAGGGGCAAATAGGGTTAAACTTCAAACTGAGTTATAGAGAGCTTAGCAAGAGCAATGGTGGGAGGAAGCAATTAAGCAGAAGTTGGGTATGCAGGCTGCATGAGACTTTTAGAGACAATACAGAATTCTGCATCAAAAGTGGCTGCTCAAAAGCCTTTGAGTAGCAAGAGGTCTTAGTACACGATGTGCTGGAGTAAAAGGAAGCAGAAAAGGCAAGAGAAAGAAAAGCTTACTGAACAGCCACTGCGTCAAAGACAGTATACTAAACATTTTACATGCATTAATTCTGATAACAACCTGGTAAGGTAGATATTCTTGTTCCTATTTTACAGATGAAAAACAGATAGACTAGTTAGTGGACTGACCAAAGACACACAGCTGGTAAACGAGGAAGTCTCACTCAAACCTAAATGCATACACAATGTTTGTTACATTAAATCACCCTGGAGATGGTGGAAAGTAGTCTCCTGGTAACAGAAGACAAGTAAGTTAGTATAGTTGTCTCTTGAACAACACGGGTTTGAACTACACAGGTCCACTTATACACGGGGTTTTTTTTCAATGAATACTGTAAATGTATTTTCTCTTACTCATGATTTTCTTAATAACACTTTCTTTTCTCTATCTTACTTTATTATAAGAATACAGTATATACCACATATAACATACAAAATATGTATTAACCACTTATATTATCAGTAAGGCTTCCTGTCAACAGTAGGCTCTTAGTAGGTAAGTTCTGGAGAGTCAAAAATTAGATGTGTATTTTTGACTGCTTGTGGGGATCAGTGCCCCAAACCCTTGAGTTGTTCAAGGGTCAACTTTATTACAGTGTCTCTGAGAAGTAACAGGGGAATATAAAATGCCTAGTTTATTGTTTCTTACCCTCACCCTACTATCCTCAGTGCCACACACCTGATTCTACTAGGCCTCTAGGTGATCTAAGAGAAGTATTGCCTTGGTGTTTTCCTATTCTGAGTAACTCTTAACTCTCTGCACACACTTGTCATGAAGAGAGGCCCATTGAAATCAAATCAGCCACCTAGTCTGTATCACCTGGAGAGTTTGAAAAACCATAAATCAGCTTAGCCTCTTGCTTTGTGTCAGCCTTCAACGCAAACTGCCTGTTCCAGGTTTAAGGATGAGTGGAATAAGATTACTGCCTGTTCCCTGAGTCAGAAGGACTTAGTGAGCAAATACAACCTTACTGTGAAGGATTGGGAGTTTTGAGAGTTGGCTTTAACAAAGTTTATTACTCCAGCACCATTAGGTATCTCTGTTTTCATCTAGATTGAAAAGTCATAGATAAAACCTTTTTATTTATGATCACTACACCCTCTGCCAAAAGAAAATGGTTTCAGTGACCCAAATAGAGACTCACAGCTTTATTCCTCCCTTGCTCTGAGGACCAGGGACTCTCAGTGGAACAGCAGCAGGACTGGGGTTTCCTGTGGTGTGGGGAAGGCAGGGGTATGTGCCCTTGTGGTCTCACTCAGGCAGCAGTCTTCATCTGTCACTGCTCTGAAACTCACAACTGGAATGTCTCTCGGGATCGCTGGTGAAATCCCATCCTAGTAACTGAACAGTTCTCTCAAAAGATATTTTTGCAAGCCAGGCAGTTTGTAGGTTAGTTAGAGTTTGAGGGTAGAAAAGGTAGCACAAATTGGGAAAAGGAGAAAAGGAAAGGAACCAAAAGACGAAGACAAGAAAAGCTGCAGCTCCTTTATTGTGCATGGTTTAGTCTGTGAAACTTCCTGCTCAGAGCCCTTCCCCCAACATCTAGACATTTAGAAGTGAGTTCAAGTTCATTGCCCCCAGTACCTTTATGCTGCTGAGTCCTCTATGCAGGTGTAAACTCATTGATGTTACTGTGTTGGGCTGGAAATCTCCCCCATGAAACTGAAACCACGGTCCCTGTGGGTCCATGTGGAACATAAAGAGACGCATAGTCGTCTTCTGGGGTCTTTGATGTGACATGCAGTGTCTTGTTAACATTTTACTTGGACCCAGAAAAACGAGTCTCATTGGCTGCTTTGGGGATGATGATTCTGCGTTTTTATACTTCTGGAGAATAGACATATCACAATGCCAAGAAGCCTACTTGCTCTCTCACTCACACACTCACTTCACTCACTCACTGAGACACTGCCTCTCTGGTGCCCAGTACCCAGAACACAGCTTCTCTCCATCTCTTCCTCTCCCTCCACAGTCAAGGAAGACATGTTTACTGAGCCATTGGAAGTTTGGGGCACTAAGGACCCTTGAATGTCCCTAAAGACTTGTGCTACTTGATTTCCACTGTTTATTTTGTAGCAAACAGTTCATCAGTTCTCTTCACAAGATGTCAGATTAGCCGTCCATGTAGGAAAATGAGAGAACTAGGAAAGTTAAACCACACACACACACACACACACACACACACACACACACACACACACACACCTTTGTAAAACAAGAGAGGAAAAAACTTAAAGGAAAGTCTTGCTATTGTAAAATGCAATATGGACTCTAAAGCCTCTACTGCCACTGTTCCTTTCCAAGCCTGGAAGAAGAGAAGAGTCTTTGGTATAAAAGTCAAAAGATCTGGAGTTCAGGTCCCATTCTTCCCTCACTAGCTGTTTCACCTTAAGAAGTCTGAATGACTTCTCTGAGCCTCAACTTGCTAATCTGTCAAATTTACACATGATCTCTAGAGTTCCTTGCAGCTCCAGGTTTTTATGCTAAAGAACAGGCTGAAGAATAGAGACTCCCTCCAAGGAAGAGGTGTGAGGACCAGAAGTGGAACATGGGAGAGGAGGCAAGGGAATGGAAGCCCTTAGACACATGGCTGGCATGAGGAGACAGTCAGTCCCCACCTTTTTACATAAGGAATGGTCTTGCCTAGAGTGATCTTGAACATCTCAGCTCCGAGGACTATGAATATCTGAGAACTGCTACTATTCTAAGTGATGAAATGAACCACTAAGACTAGAAGTGGAGATTCCACTGAAGCCAGTCAGACTGGGTATGCAGTCCTTGATAGGGGACCTTTAACAACAGCTTCAGTAGGCACAATGGGCCCTAAGAATGAAGAAATAATCTTTACTTAACAATGAAATAAACTACTATAAATTTGCAGAGGTCATTTTAATAGTGACAGGGAGGGTAATTTAAGATGGTTCTATTAAAATTAATTCTTTCATTTACATTTCAAAATGTAGTCATATTTACATAAAATATGTAATTTGTTATGCCAGTTGCAAATATCTTATCACTCAAGCAATGAAAAACCCAAAATGATGATTGGAAGTTTTCTTTGTAGGTCCTGGTTATAATTAAGGTCTACTGTTAGTTTCATAGCTGAAAAGCAAACAAAACATCAGATCTTTGAAATATAAACAATGGGGCAAAATAAAAGAAATTAGTACTTTATGCCAAACATGCTGAATTTTTAAGCTTCAAAGGATCCTTGAGATCCATTCAACTTCCTCATTTACAGAGGGAAAATCGGCTGTGGGGAGGTATTTACATTGTGGGACCATGCATCTCTTTCTTATTAGGGTTTGAAGTAAACTTTTGCTTTACTTTTCTAAGATACTAATCATTGCACTTACTGGTGTGGCTCAGTTGGTTGGAGCATTGTCACATAATTGAAAGGTTGTAGGTTCAATCCCCAGTTGGGGCACATATGAGAGGCAACTAATAGATATTTCTCTTCTCACATCAGTGTTTCTCTCTCTCCTTTCCTCTCTCCCATTCCCTCTCCCTAAAAGCAATTTAAAAATGTCATTGGGTGAGAATTTAAAAAAGAAGAAGAAACTAATCATTATTCCCTAATCTCTTCCTGCCTGAGCATCATATGGACTTAGTTCTAATCCCTAGTTCACATTAGTGATTATTCTATATTTGAGATTTTGTCATATTTTTCCAGATCTTAATCCTCAGCCCTGAGGTGGTGTGGCAGCAAATGTTTAATAAACAAAACCATCTATTGTGTGTCAGACTCTATGATATATATAAGGAAGGAAGCAAAAATGGCAGAAACTCCTGCCCCAGTCAAGAAGACAAGCATGCAAACAAACAACAGGAATGCTGAAAAGGCAACAGAAATGAATAAATCTGCTTGAAGGATCTGAGGCTTCTTCCACAGAACTCTGCATTTTTATGTATGTGACATGCTCTATGCATTCAGTTCCTAACCACTACAATCACGTAGCTATGGAAAGCCCTCTTAAAAGACACAATGCATATATGTGCTATGCAATGTCCTCATGACATTGTAGAATGGGTAATCTGAAAGATTAGAAAAAGCTCCCATTCTGAGAGGCGATACACAGGTAAAAGGTCACAAGGACAAAAGATGCATTATGGCAGGTCGAGTAAGATGCATTACAAACATACCTACCATCTTTCTGCCAATTGATATCTCAAAAAAAATGTAAAACATACCAAGAGCCTCCATTTTGGAAGCACATTTCTCTCCACCTCCCAGTAGTGAAACCTGCTAGACATCAATGGTCCTGTCTGCATTCTTTGGCTTCCTGTCAATAACAGGCACAGAAGACCCAAGATGAGGAAAACAAAGGTTAGGAATAAAACATGATGTTCCTGTCAGCCAGACAGCATTGCTTTCCTTGGAATCTGCATGACTACTGAGAGGTACTGGGGAGCTTTAAAAATCAGGTTGTCACTGCTATTTAGGATTGAAATAGAAAGCCCATTGTATTAGTTGTTAACATTCTGTATAATACTTAAAAACAGTACTCTATTTATAATTTATCTTCTAATATAGCACCATTATTTCTGGAAAGCTTGCAGCAAGACTAAAATGGCCTTATTCCAACCACCAAAATCAATTCCTTTGTACAAATTTGATAGAGGCAGCCTGTGTACCATTTGAAAAAGCTCACTGACCTGTGAAGCCTGGCATTTGCACCATAAAATTTAGACCTTATTTGATGAAGTTATTGAACACTGAACTTACTTCATCTAAGATTTGTAAGCAATCATACATATTTGTACTTTTTCTCTTTAGGAGGACATTTTAGATAAGAGGAAAATCAAGGTATTTGTTTGGATCTGGATAAAGAATGTACTTAATAAAAGCTCTAAGTTGATTTTGAGTGTGATGCTGGAGGTTCATTGCCAAGTAGAAATTATGGAGATTTTTTTCTCAAGTCAAACAAATTTTTTCCCTTGAGTTTTGTACAATAAAGGGTGTGGGCAGGGCACAGGTGCAATGGCCATGCAGGGGTCTGAAAGTGGGCAGTGGTGCCATCTACCTCTGACAAGTCATCTAGGATGATGTTGGGTGTGGAGCCAATCTTCTCGGTCAATTCCCCAAGCTCCATGGTGCTCAGGTACAGGTAGCAGTCGAGCAGCTTCTGGTCCAGGATGTTGCCCATGGCATTTAGTAGGGTGCATGGGTCCTCGTTGAAGCCAGCACAGTGGGGTGGCATGGTGGTCAGTGAATTCTGTAGTATCAGCAGCCCCTGGAAAGTCTTTTCCTGAATGGACAACAGGAGCCCGATGGCACCATCCAGTGTGGCAAACTACGTAACATTCTTGCTCTTCCACAGGATCGACTTCTCATCAGACCCCTTTGCAGCCTGCCTCCTCCCACCAGCACAGGGTCCTCCAGAAGGTGGACACCCACATGAAATTCTGGCCAGTGTAGCAGGCATTTGCCACCAAAGCTCTCCTTGGCCTCCAGCAAGTGCATGTACATTATCAGATTGTAGTCACACCAGGAAGCCCAAGCTGGGTATCATTTACCATGAAGTCCACACTATCCACTTCCAGGGGCTTTGCATCTGGGCGACAAAGCTTAGCATCTTGCTTGCCTCCCTGCTGCACAGCAGCGAGATACTCTTTATGACACCTAGGGCCAGGATCAAGTTCTTGGCTGATTATCTGGTAGATGTACAGCTGATGGGGATCACTTTTAAAGGCAATTGAAGTTATGGGGGTAGGATATAATGTAATATTTGAGTATGAGTCTGTTTTCTTCCCTATATTGCTAATTAAAAGTTTATTTTCATTATACTAATCTTAGAATTTGGGGAAAATGAACCATGCTCAAAAACTATCTGCTATGTTAAATAGAAATAATAAAGAAGGGGGATTTTCACACTTCTTAATATTTGTCTCTACAGTGATCCATACAAGATCGAATCGGATGATTCTTCACTGCTAAATTGCAGTGATCATGGACATTTACTTTTAATAGTAAGCAAAAGCAGTCCAAACACAACTCAATCCATCCTATTCATAAAAAAAGAACAAGCTTAGTTGTAGTCATTCAACATTATTTAACAAGATCACAAAGATATTGGTAATTAATAGGCTGAACCATGGGTGAAAATTCTCTGCACAACTCTAATGTCATCATGGGTCCACATCACTTATGAGAGATCATGCATAAAAAGATGACCAAATATCACAAGCCCAGAAGGCTTGTGAGGCTATGTTTAGTCCTCTAAACATATTGGCTGCATTGTGGCAAGAGTCAAGTGTTTCAGGATTATTCTGAAATTTCTTGTTTGGTGAGTACAGTTTTCTTTAAGCTCCATCAATTTCTTTTTTTTCTCTCTCTCTATCTTTAAAATAGCTTTATTGAGGTATAATGTATATACCATGAATTTACCTATTTTAATATATAATTCACTCCATCCATTTCTTTAATAATTGGACCAGATTGGTAAAGCAGACACTTGATAATTCAGATAAACCTAATGGCTTTAATTCAATAGACAACTGCATATTATTGTACTCAATAAAATTCATAAATCACTTCTGAAATTGTGACTTTGTTTCTACAAATCTTCAAAATCAGTTATTCTTTTAAGTATAGGTTGTTAGCTAATAGAATTCTGCCTTCACTGTTAGATTCACTTTGAGTCTGGATACATGTCTATCTCATAGAAGGTAAGAATATGGTGGGGGCAACAGTAAGATGACCTCTGTGATCATGGAAACAAGGTTATCCTCTTAGGGCTGCACTCTAAAACTAGCCAATAGGGGGTCAGAATATAGGTATATAGACTCACTGCCAAGAAGCAGAATATCTCTCAGGAAAACAACTTGTGTCCATAATCTACTAGAAACCGTTAGCCAGCTGTATCCATGAATCTGATTCAAAGGGCACTGAAATGGATGCACCATGTGCTCATAAGCTAGATCTATAAAGCATACAGACAGAAGCAACTCCTTCCAGTGTCCCTATCACTAAGCAGTTGTTGATAATTTGGCTTTCTATGTAGCTTGCCTACAAGGTGAGATAAACTAATCAAGCAAATTTGAATATATAGTGTACTTGATATTGCATTTATCAACATAAATTATAATAGCTAACCATTGTTGCTTATTGCATGCCAGACAGCGTTCTTTATTGTCTTCTTTAGTCCTCTCAACAGGACTGACAGCTAAGTCACTTATCCAGGTCACACTAGTGTCACACTCCACACTAATTAGTGGAGATGCCAGGAAATGAACTTGGGAAGAAACATGCATCTGGAGTGTATATTCTTCACCACTGTTCTCCCAAGTACCTGATTTTAATCTTTAGGGTTGTTGTGAACTTTGATATCACTAATTAGCATACTAACACCTGTCATTTGTGAAGCACTAATAAGACTATCTTCTCAATGCTGAAGAACTAACCCCACAACCACAAAGAATTCCCTAAGAAAACACCACCCTGTTGGGTGAGCCACTAGCCCTTGGTCCCCAGGAAATATCTCCATACACTGCTATCCCTGTGCATCATTACTTTTAAATCCCTCACTTGAAGAAATTAACTATGTTCTTCATTTTCCTTCTGCAGTTTTCATTTGACTTGGTTCAGATTATTTGTCACTTGAGTGAGACAGTGTGATCCCCTGCATCACTGGAAATGCAAGGAGTTGCATTTCTTGTTTGAATTATTTCAGAATGTTAGTGATCAACCTCCTGATTTTCTAAACCAAATCTCTAGACTCTGCTTTGACGTCTTCCAAATATCATCCAAATTTAGACAGTTAAAGATGTGGTAGTGAACGAACATAATGGGAATTCACAACATGATCGCTGACTTCAACATGTCATGCGTGGAAACTGGGCTCAGTGTCCTTCCATTTTTGACATGAATAAACAGTCCAAATCTTCCTCCCCCCATTATTTTTATATCTTATTCCTTATCTAAGGTAAAATTAGTTCATCCTTACATGGATTAACACTTTCTGATACATTAAAAGTGTGTGAATAGGTTCTACTTGTTTTTGTGCCCTAGTTAAATAGCTGAAACATACATTTCTGAATATATATGGTATCATGTCAGTGTGTGGTATTTGGCTACTGACTCCCCTTTCAGTACATTTTTGATAACACATTATTAGGCTTTTAAAAAGATAAAAGTGCTTTACACACATTACTCATCATAATTCAACATTACCCAAAATGTGTTCCACCGAACATCAGTTACATGAAATATTAATAGAAGTAACTTTAAGGAAGAAATTACAAGGCTTCCCTGTTTTGTAGTTTGAGATTAACATGTGTTTTATAAATCTTAGCCTCAAAGTCTCAAAATTAGAGATAGGGGAGATTTTAGATCCTGTACATTTCAGTTGTTTTCTCAGAAACACTGAGTTAAATGAGTCTCTCTACTGAATGACTTTGGAGAGCCTAATTTACTATATATTGTGTTTTATGAATCTCTGAGGGAGGATGAAAACATATACTGGTGTTCCTCTAATTGTATGTGGTAAAGAATTGGTTTGGGTTTTTTTCCCCAATTCATAGAGGAGCATTTATTTTACTGAAATATAATAAAAGTAATTTACTAGAAAACTGAAGTAAAAACAATAAATGCATTCAAAATACAATCAATTTTTATTATTAGATTCAATAGATGTGAAATTCCTACTAAAGTCTGTTCTCTCTCTGTTTTTGTCTGTACCACATCACAGGTAGGAAACAAGTGGCTATCCAGCCTCGGTCCATGGACCCACTCCGAGTGGCGCAAGACAGAGGATTTACCACATATATCTGATCACAAATCTTGATTTACATTTTGAAAATGTTGCTTTATTTTCAAAATCTGTTTTGTTGCCCATCTGGTTTAATTACCGTAAGAGGAAAAGTGCCTCAAATAATAGTGAAAGAGTAAGGTCAAATTTTGTTATTTTAAAATTAAGTGGTAGACATGATCCAAGTGAATTAATAGTTTAGTTTGGTGTCCAAAGGTATGGAAGGTAGGGCAGAATAAGAAGATATAAAAAAATAATTGTCTGGTCATTGTTCTCTACTGATATCTGCAAAGTCCAACCAAAGCAAAAGCTAGTTAGAAAAAGAAAAGAAAAAATATGCAATGCCTGCTTTCATCAGAGTTCACTTGAATACATTTCTACAACAAGGAGATAGATTCTTCCACCCTGGAGGTAACGGCATGCTGTGCAAACCACAGGAGGTCACTGGAATTTCAACTAACTGATTCTTTCCTCTCTAATCACTTTGGAATGATCACTCACATTTTGAAGTGGCAATTTTGTACCTAGTAATGTGTTAGATTCTATATCTTTCAGATTGTGAGCCTCTTTTGTAATATGAATGTCTAAAGGTTTTTTAAGAGCTATTGGTATTTTGTCTAAGGTTTTGTTCCTCATCAAATATGTTAAATTATAAAATCATAAAACACAGTTATGAAAAAGTACTCTTGTCTAGAAAAAAAGATTAATTATGAAATTCAACTCAAAATCTGAGCCAGTGGAAGAGTCCTGAAAAACAAGAGCAAAACGTCTCTGTTGATGCTGTTGTTTTGACACCATTGTTGAAACCCAAACCCAATTGCACTTGAAATTAGTTTCACATTGTAAAAATGAACACTTCCTACAGAAAATTATTTTACCAGAATTTAAACATATAGGAAGGTATGTGTGCTTGTCTCTCAGTCTTCATAATGCTTTTTAAGAAAGGTGAAAACTTGTGCTCTACATACATGGAATAGGCACTTAAATCATGTTAATCATAATGGAAATGTATATTAGTATAGAGGAAATAGATTATTCAGTTTTAGAATTTTTTACAAGATATGTCATTTTTGAAAACTACATGAATGCATCTGAGACAGGGATAGCATTTTCAATATTTGAGGTCAGGCCCTTGCAGGGTAGCTCAGTAGGTTAGAGCATCGTCCCAATACACCAAGGTTGTGTGTTCAATCTCCAGTCACAGTACATACAAGAAGCAACCAATGAATGCACAAATAAGGGAAATGACAAATTGATGTTTCTCTTTCTCTCTCTCTCTCAAAAATAATCAATAAAAAAATAAAATAAAATATTTGACATACAGAATTACCATTCATTACCCTTTTACCGAAGACTGACTCAGTTGTCTGGAAATCCAGATTCAATAGTACAAACAGAGAAGAAATTATACTATTACTAAAACTATCTCCACAGCCCTGGCTGGTGTAGCTCAGTGGATTAAGCACTGGCCTGTAAGTCAAAGGGTCACCAGTTTGATTCCCAGTCTAGGCACATGCCTGGGTTACAGGCCAGGTCCCCAGCAGGGGGTGTGCAAGAGGCAACCACACATTGATGCTTCTCTCCCTCTCTTTCTCCCTCTTTTCCCTCTCTAAAAATAAATAAATAAAATCTTTATTAAAAAAAAAGACTCTCCACTTACCTAGAAACCTAGAGAACTCATAAGTAAAATGTTGTTGACTTCAGGTGACCTTTTCTGTTCTGTACTTTTTACTTTTGCTAATGCCCCATTTAAACACATGGAAAGGTCATTGTCTTACTGCAATCAGATACGTAGGAATTGGAAATGATGATGGAAATTTGGCCTTCTCATAGTGTCAAGCTGTGCCACAAATTTCCTGACATTATGATGTAAGCAGGGTAAGCCCTTGTAGAAGAGTACCACATGTGCTGTCATATGCGAAGAAGCAGAATCTTCACTTTGCCCTTCATATTTATCTGCCCCTGAATGTTGTTATCTCAAATTCTCAGCCTTGGAATTACTATTTGAATTGAGATCCAAAGTTCTCATAATATCAATATCCTTCATTAATACCTTAATAGAGATGGTATTTTAAATACATTAGCCTTACTCATTGCAGACTGTGAAGACATGGGATGCAGATGGTATAACAATGGCAAAAAGGAGGTGTGATGTTTTACATCCATTAAGCATTGAGTGGTGAGAAAGGACAAAGTGAAAGGGCATCATAGGGGGCAGGTAGTGACCAAAGACAAGATGCTTCCATGTATGGCTTTGCCTGGAGATCACTAGTGTAAAGTGCCTAGCCCACTCTAGTACCTAGCAGATGCTCAGTAAATAGTCTTCCCTTTCTCTTCTCCACTCCTATCAAAAGTCATGGTCTAGGAGATTAGTTTACATCACAATAAACCTGAGCTGGACTTCCCTGTTTTGTAGTTTGGGATTAACATGCATTTTATAAATTTTAACCTCAAAACTTCAAAATTAGAGAAAGGGAAAATTTTCAATACTAACCATACATTTCAGTTTTTTTGTTTCATCTATTTATTTACATTTTCAAAAATAGTGTGTTGGCAGTGCTACATTAAATTTACACAGGCACTACCCCCCTTTGTCTACTCAACAAAGTCCTAAAGTACTAAAAGATAGGTCACATAATTTCCATTCAAGATGTGAGGAAACCCAGGTGTAGAATGGATATCAAAGATCAAGATTCACAGAACATCATTGCATGCAATGCTCTACTAATCCACCATTTCAACCCTTAAAAATGGTGTGCCATACTCCGAAGCCATTTACGTAGCACTGGGTCAGGACCTGATAGTTTTGAAGCTCTATGAAGGGCAAGAACTGGCTCTTATCACTGCTGTATTGCAGGAACCATCAACAAAATTTCACATGTATTAGATGTTCAATATTTATTGGTTAAATCTTTGAGTATATAGAAGAGAAGCTACTGAGAAAGAGTTGAGGAAGAACATGAAAAGCACGGAACTTAGCAATATCTATATATTTCTTTATTTCACAAAAGAAACCTGGGGCTCATAGCACCAGTGTATCATTGTAACAGGTACCTCTGGTGCCACCTGTATCAAATTTCTTGCCAAATCCAAGATTTCAGCAAGAGCTACAGTGGACAGTTCTATGCATGTACAGACTCACACTCCACTGATGTCCCAACCTCATGCTTGCCCTTGTACCTTTCTGCTGATTGTCCCAGGACCTTTACTAATGCTGCTAAATCTCCTCTGTCCACATATACATGCAATCCAGAAATGCAGGGGAGTAAATGCTTCCTCAAACCAAGAAGAATATGAGCCCTGGGATAAATCAGCCTTCCCTCATTGAGAAGACAATTTTGAGAGGAATTCCATTTGCTACCAGGACAAAATTAAGCCCCCACTGCTTACAGCAGTGACTTACAAAATGTAACCTTAAAATGGGCTTTTTGCCTTTCTCCGCTCTCTCTCCCAACTCCTTCACTTCTTTTCCCTGAGATCAATTCCCAGAGAATCTATCTGCATCAAGCCCTTGACTCTGGCTCCACTTTCAGGGAAAGCCAACCTAAGACAATTATTAAAAAGATATATTGATTAGAAGTCAAAGTTTGGCAGGAAATATGTCCAAGACAATAAACAATTATAATTAGTGTGGCAAGTGTTTTGATAGTGGAAGTGCAGCGAGCCATAGTCAAGACTGATCTTCAACTATTAAGGAATGCCATGGAGCCCAGCTGTTAACCCAGTTCACTACTTCTACACTGCCTGGTAAACAGTTCCTACACTGGGCCTCAGAGGGCCTCCCCACATCCACCTTGTTCCCTCAGTCTCTCTCCTAGATGAGCAAAAGTGCCTCACAGTCCAACAACTGAAAGAATGAAGCCAGGGACTCTTAAGATCTTACTCCAGAATCATGACTATTATATGGTCTTGCTGATCATACGGATGCTGCACTGATTGTTAAGTATGTTTAATGCCATCTTCGGTTATCACAATGCATAGGAAATATTAGCACACATTTTAGGTATGGGGGAACAGTTATCAAAAGAGATATTACTGAGGAACTGACAGTAAAGCTGGAAAGGTGTTGCTCACACAACCAACTCATACAAAAACCCAGAGATGAGGAAAATATAGCCCTTTAGAGGAAGCAAAAGAAATTCAGCATGACTAGACAAGAGTATAAATAGACTCTATATCATAGGTCAGGTTAACAGTCGAAGCTTTTCCTAAAGTCATTGTAGCAAGAGAGGCTCTAATCAGAGAGGTCACCTGGCCTTCACATCTAACTCAGGCATATGAGGTCCTTGCCCAGGAATACATGAGCTCTTGAAATTAGCTCTTTTCCAATGGCTTTCCCTAAAAAAAAAAAAAAAAAAAGTGAATTTTATTTCCTGCTTGCTTTCAGCACACTAGGCACAATTAATTTATTTGTGTTAAGTCATTTAATCCTCACAACAAACCTGTGAATGAGGCCCTATTATTATCTCCACTTCACAGGTGAGGAAGCTGAGTCTGAGAGAGGTGCATCTAGTCAAAGTTATAGTGCTGGAAAGCAGTGGATCTGGCTCCTGAATTCCCATGTTTTACGACTTAGAGAGTCTAATGCAATTTCAAATTAAGGATATGAAATTCAGAAGCTGTTCTACACAGTGTTTTTCTCAGAGCTGGAGCTCAGTTTCAGCAGCATGAATCTACCAAGATTAATAATGAGTGAACAGAAACCCAAGAGTCAATTACAGGAGTTTAAGTCTAAAAACACATCATGTTGGGTCAGCAAATCCCCATGCCAGTGATGAATTTCACCACATCATAAATATATAATGTACAGAAAATAGAAGAAAACTCAATGGCCAGTGAATGATTGACATTATAAAGAACATAGTTGGGATTTGGAGAGTAAGTGGAGAAGAAAAGGTTGAAATATTTATAGATTTCAACTTCTCATTTACCAGTGAATACAAGTGTAAGTGATTCAAACATCCTTAGTGGGCACCACAATTGTGGAACATACAAAAAGGTAGGAATCATATTTCCAAAACACGGGATGTGCTTCCCAATCTCGAGGAGTATACAATTTTTAACAAAACCAAGATACATGTATAAACAAGTACAGCATAAAGCAGGATGTGATAAGTGCTCTGAGACTGTCCAAATGAAGTACTGGGACTTTTGGAGGGCAAATCAGAGAAGGAAGTTTGTAAGATAAAGACTTGGAGGTGGGTCTTGAAGTTAGAAATGAGGAGGATGGGAACATTCCAAAGAGAAAGCAGGGGAAAAGCGAAAATGAGGAAGTAGTAAATACCATTTTGTAATTGACGATATAGTAAGTAATGAGATTGGTTCAGTATAGAATTACAGAGTACAGAGAAAGACACTCATTCACTTAACATATTACATTTATCCAGTGCCCGCTCTTTCCCAAGCACTGCATTAGGCATTGTGGATGGTTGGAAACGTTAGTAGATGAAATAAGCCTTATGGGGCTTATTTCCAGTGGAAGTGGCAGACGATAAAGAAGAAAAACAAATAAACAAAGTGATTAAGTTGAGATAAGTGATCTAAAGACTGAAAACGTTTATTGATTTTGCAGTGTGGAGAGCCTGCAATGACAGACAAAGGCATTGGACTTCCTTCTACAGGCAATGAGGAATTACTGAGGGTTTCTGGTCAGCAGTGTGAGGGGGAATGACAACCAAAGTGGATTTTTCAGACACAGTCTCGGGATGAAATGTAAGAAGAAGGACTAGAGCAAGGGGAACCAGTCAGGAGGCTACTGCTCTAGTCCGGGCAGGAGTTAATGAGGGGCTAAATTAAAGTAGTGAATGTGGAAATTGAAACGTATATATGAGAGAAAATGCTAAGGAGGGAAACACAGGCCTTGGTAGATAATTGGATGTGCTAAATGCAGGACAGAGAGGAACCACATTTAGCACCTGCGCAACCAATGACAACAGTCACGCCAGTAGCAACCTGTGGAAACAGAAGAAGGTAGCTTTAAGGTTTAAAGAAATCAAAAATTCTGATATAATATCTATTTGGAACTGTGTAATAGTCCATCAAGTTCAATATTGGAGTCCCTATTGTGTACTAGGCATTGTCATGGGTGTTACCAATAAGCACTAGGTTGGCCAAAAAGTCTGTATGGTTTTTTCCATAAATTAAAAGACACATTTTTCATTTTCAGCACTAACTATTGATTTGGATATTTTGAGTATGTCAGCTATCTCCTGGTGTAGTATAACATTGATTTTCTCAATGTCTCGATTTGATCGTTATCAACTTCAACTGGTCTTCCCAACTGTAGAGCATCATCCAATGAGAAATTTCCTGCATGAACCTTCACAAACCACTTCTGACACATTCGATCAGTCACAGCACCTTCTCCATACACTGCACAAATCTTTTTGTATGTGTTTCAGTTGCATTTATACCTTCCTTGAAATAATAAAGCATAATATTCAGAAAATGTTGTGTATTTTCTTCCATCTTCAATTAAAAATGGCTACACAAAACTGCACTAGTTTTGATAAGTTCTTTTTTAAATGCACGCTGATATGACAGCTGTTAAAATATATTCTAACAAAATTGTTTCAAATTAAGCTAAAGGCAACTAAGCACTATTAGAGCTATCTTATGGGGAAAAAAAAACCCCACACTTTTTGGCCAACCCAATAGATAAAAAGCTTTCAATGTGAGTAACAAATTTGATCTGAAAAGAAAGAGAGATGGGAATTATTTATATAGACATGATAATTGAAACTTTAAAAAAGATGAAAATACTGAAAAACATCTGACATTACAGGTCATTGAGATTTCTTTTTCTTTTTAGGTTGATTTATTTTTCTAAGTCAGAGACAAAGGATAAGGCTAGTTACCTTCAGAAATATTTTCTATCAGGGCCATAATGCAATTTGCCTTAGGAACCTTCAACTAACACTGGCTTGAATGCTCCTGGCTCTTTCTGTTCCCTTAAAGAAGATGACTTTGAGGTTAAATGAATTTAGAATTCTGAAATAATACCTATTTGGAAATGTCTATTAGTCCACCAAGATCAATAACTGCACTCATACTAGGTACTGCCTTGGTGCTTCCAACAAGCAGATAAAAACTCTGCATGATGCTAGAGCCCAGAGGAAAACAGCAGTCCTCCTGCTAGAGTATGAGAGGCAGCTTTATGTATCATTTTAAAGTTATTACGTTCTACTTAACTGCTTTTGGTATTTCTAAATATTCTTACCTTTTCACTTACAAACTAAATTACAATTAGGAAAAAAAAACATACTCAGCTCTCCCTGCCATCACTTGTGTCTCTGTGGGTCCAGGGGCACAGCCCAGATATCAGTGGCCACATGATGTCACTCACTTAATAGCAGGCAGGAAACAAGGTGGAGGAAGGGCAAAAGTAGCCTCTGAAGGCTGGCTTGAAAATCTATTCCTGTATGGCTAGTTTTCATTCTGGTGCGACGTCAAAGATTTGCTTGAAAGTAATTCCCTGCATGGACTACAGTAGATAGAGGTGAAGAGGAAACAAGATTGCTCGTGAGATATTTGTTGAAGCTGGGTAATGAATGACCAAGTAGTGGTTCATCATACTATTCTCTCTACTTTTGTATGTATTCACATTTTCCATAACAAAAGAGCACACTTTTCACGTGAAGTATGTTCCTAGAAGTAGGACTGGGCTATGATGCTGCTCCCCTCTGAAAGAAACAGGAAGAAACTACAGAAAAGCCGGGGTTCACAAGAGCTGCATCCCGGGATAGTCATAAATTGTATCTGCCTCATAAGGGACTTCTGAAGGTAGACTGAGCGTACACCTTTACCCACACATTCTCAAAAAGAATCATAATAAAATATCATAGGTATTATACAAAATAAAAATGATCCAAAAGAACATTATGAATAGAGGGTTGATTTTCATTAGGGTACACTGCTGAATTTTTGAAAGATAGAAATAAACAGCCCTGGCTGATGTGGCTCAGTGGACTGAGTGCCGGCCTGCAAACCAAAGCATTGCTGATTTGATTTCCAGTCAGGGCACATGCCTGGGTTTCTGGTACATGAGAGGGGGCACACGAGAGACAACCACACATTGATGTTTCTCTCCCTCTTTTTCTCCCTCCCTTCCCCTCTCTCTAAAAATAAATAAATAAAATCTTTTAAAAATTTAAAAATAGAAATAAACAGAATCATATTAAAATTAACCTGAATGAAGTGTGGTTTAAGAGAGAGCTGCAATGGAAACAGAAACCACTCTTTATCACAGAATCTTGAAGAGTCTTGGACTCTCAAAGTATGAGAAGGGCAAGAACATCAATCAGTGCAGCTACAAGTCAGTACAGTACACTTGTTTCCCTATAACTGTGCAGAGATGCTAACTATAGTGGTATTGGTCCCCAGATGGAAGCAGGAGACCAGCTCTCTGAAGAACCTAACTAAGCCACTCAGGGAGGACTGAGGCGCTAACACACCTGGCCCATGGACAATGAATTTGTAGTCATTCCTTTGTAAGAAAGCCCTCTGGGGCAAACAGACCCACACAATGCCTTGCCAGCTACCTAGTATTGAAGACATTAATATGAACAGTCCAGGAATTCTGACTACTGTAGAAAAAGATGAAGGTATACAAGCTGAAAAAATAATCCCAATGAAATAGAGATAATTTAGGAATAAAAATAAACTTATATATGCAATTAGTAAATGCAGAGATATAAAAAGATAATACATCCATAAATTAACATAGGGATCTATGAATAAAATATAAGGGAATTAATAAAAATTTTGATCATGAATAAAAAATTCAGTAGAAGACATACAAGATAAAGGTGAGAGAATCTCCTAAAACACAGAAAGAAATTACAAAAAGATGAAAATTTCACTTCAAGGTATCCAATATATTCATCTAATCAAAGTTCCAAAAGGAGAAACTGAAAAATAGATAATAATTTTCAGAAAATGAAAACAAAATTTCCCAATTCCAAAAAAATATATAGTCTAGTTTGAAGGAACTCACGGGCCTTAAAAAAACAAAAACCCCACACCTAGATGCAGCCTCACCAAGTTGAAATGCTATAACTACACAATGTAAAAATAATGATTTAGCTAATAAAATTGGGGAGGAGAAACATACATATCATCTTATATAATAAGGAGTCAAGAGACATTGTTTATTTTTTATATATCAAGAAATAGAGTTTTAAGTCATTACTTGAAATCATAAAGTTAGCCAGTAGAGGGTCTAAAAACAATAAGGAACAAATGGGCAAGAGGAAAAGGTAAGACACAGGCTGGTGTAAGTATGTTGTATTCTCATCTTTCACAAGAAAGGGGCAATAGATGCTGTCTGAAATCAGTAAACTATGATACAGAAACACAGTATTCAGTTGCATAAATAACCAACTGAAGAACTAGAAATAGTGAGAAGAATTATTAATAGAAACAGAAAACATGGAGCATGGCAGCCTCGGTCCTCCCCAAGGGCTTGTTAACCTTCTTCAGAGAGCCGAGGGCCAATACACCATGACTATTAGTAACTCTGTCCCAAGTGGTTGGGAAGTGGTTGGAGGTGGTTACCCTGGAGACATAAACATGATCAATGCGGAGCCTGAGAAGAGGTAGGAGAGTACAAGAAGGTTTTAATTTGTAACAAGATTTTATTTATTGAAACATAATACATATGTTCAATTTAAGTTGAAAAACTCTTACTACTGAATCAAAAAAATATGAGCTTATGAACCTTTGTCAAATATATCACTGATACAGACTGTGCCAAGTGTAGGCAGAATGGTATGTGACAATATCACAATTATTAAATAAAATGGTAAGCCTTTGGCAGAAATGACTATAAGTCACTTTGGAGAGAATTCTCACAATGGAGACCAGTGTTGCCATAGGTTGTTCAATTGGATATTTGCTAAAGATTCTTGGTTATTTGTTCCATGAATAATTTTTTATATATTAAGTCATAAAAATAAATTATGTTTAGAAAATAAAATGTGTGCATTTTAACTAATAGCAAATATCACCATAAAATACATAAATATACAAATATACAGTGACAGCCTATTAGTGAGCAGAGAAAAATATACATGTGCAAACAGAAACAGATTAACACATTAAAACACACTGACCTACTATTATTGAAAAGAAATAATATATGCATATGCAAACAAACACAAACTCTAATGAAATTATATAACATATGCAGAAGACAACAATTAGCAGCTTATAATATATGATGAATGCTGAATTACTAAAACACATTGGAAATAAGATTACTAACCTTGAACAATAAATGCTTTAGAGATACAATCTAAAATGTTAGTGGAAAAAGGAAAACAATAGTAATATTAATACCAACATATTTGATTTTCCAACAGCAGAGCTATTGATTATTTCCTGTGGCACATTGGTTGGAAACAACCATTTGTCTAGTATAATTTTATTTTAGTTATTATTCCCAACAGCTACTTTTTCAAATAGCAAATGCAAAATAAAACCAGATCTGAAAAATTTAGAAGCTTTTTTCCAGTGAGTTGAAGTAGACAAAATCTCAAAATAGAAACACATTTTAAAGAAAGATCAATTTGGTCAAGGCAGGCCACTGATCTAAGAAAATTAGACTTTAAATTTGGGTCAGTAATTATTTAAGTATCTCTGTGCCTCTCTCAAATTGGCAACCCAAAGTCCACAAAAACAGCTCCTGCCAACCATAAGAGGGTTGCTCATGGAGAATTATGACAAGTGCCTGAGAAGCCATTCCATTTGTCTGGGACCACTGAGTTTCTCCAGAACCCAAGCAGTCTTTTGGAAGATAAATGCCTTATCTGAGACAGGAAGACTGGCTGATGGAGATGACAGAACTGAACCAGCCATCATTCTAGAGGTAGCAAGGCCTAAAAACCTCCCTAATCCCAGCAGCTTCGAGCTGCCCAGAGTCTGCATCCCTGCCTCTCTCCCTCCCTTAGCAGACGAGTTCCTGGCAGCCAATTGCCTGGCATGGTTTTTCACAGATCAGTCTTCCCACTGGTTATCTTTTATTTTTAATGAGTTTTGGAGCACAACTTACCATTTACATATTCTTGAGAACATGTTATTTTAGAGCTATATGAAGGTTAATATTCTTTCACCTGTTAAAGAGAACACCCATCTCAGTAGTGTGGGCTTGCAGCCAGGGACCCTACACTGCTTATTTGCTGCCTATTTCAATAATAGAATCATGCCATAATGAAACCTTTTTAATGTATGGTAATTTAATTGTGGAAACCCCATCTGTTTCAACAAAAACCTTCCAGAGTGGCTTTAAAGATAAGTTAGAGGAGGCACTCTGATGCCATCTCCCAGCGGAAGTGCATCACATCGCGTGACATCCCTGCCTTTCTACGCTGGCACAATGGCAGGCTCAGATCTCCTTAACTTAGCTCTGAAATTAAAGCTTGGGTTTATAAAATAATGAATCATTCTGCACAGTTGAGGGAGTTAGTTTTCAAGCAATATCAGAACTTAATATTCTAACTGTGCTGAGAATTACAGAAGGGGGAATATGGAGAATCTTCAGACAGATACAATGATAGGTATAATAATTAGGTAATAACAATAGCCAAAATGTATTCAGCTTCAAATGTGTGTCATGAACCATACTAAATATTTGACTATATCCCTCAAAACAACTCAGGAATAGGGCATCTTTACTGTCTCAGTTTTACAGAAGGTTTGGCATGGGCACCTATATTACTTTGTTAGGGCTGTGGTAACAAGGTACCACATGTGTGTAACTAAAACAACAAAAATGTATTGTCTCATTGTTCTGGAAGCTAGAAGTCTGAGATCAAGGTGCAAGCAGAGTTGGTTCTTTCTGAGGCCTGTGAGGAAGAATCTGTTCCATGCTTCTCCCTCTAGCTTCTGGCAGTGAGCAGAGAAAAATATACATATGAAACCTTTGGTGTTGCTTGTATTGTAAAACCATCACCCCAATCTCCACATTTATCTTCACATGTTGTTTTCCTGAATGTGTCTATGTCCAAATTTCCCCTTTTTATAAGGACATCAGCCATGTTAGACTAAGGCCCACTCTAATAACTTTGTCTTTACTAATTATATCTTTGAGGACCCTACTTCCAAATAAGGTCAAATACATAGATGTGGTGGGGTTGTGACTTCAACAAAAACTTTGTAGAGGACACAATTCAACCCTTAGGCGAGCTGTTCTGGGCAATGGGGAAACCAGTCCCAGTCCCCTTTCATGTCCTAACATGCTTTCCCTGGGGCTTGGCCTTGTTTGCATTTTGAAATTTACTCTAGCAGTACACTGTTCCCTACCTGTACCTTAGGCCAAGTGAAGGGAATCCTTGTGGCTCTTAGTGAGCCAGCCTCATGAACCAGGAGACTATGATTTCCTTGCAGGCATCATGAAGTGTCTGTTTCCTTGCAACTCTGGTAGAAGTGTGAAGCTAGTCAAAGATCCTGGGCATCCCAGCTCAGCTCCAGCAGAGAGCAGCTTCCTCATGCTATCCTTCGCATGGGTTACGGACCTGACATTCTAGATCATGCATGGGCAGTCTGCTTATGAACAGAGTAGGTCTTCGGGGTTCTTAGTGGTGACCTCATGCCCTGAGAGTTCCTTCAGGTCCCTCGTAAACTTCTAAGTATTATATACAAGGGGGACTGCAGAAAGAGACTGAGGGTTAGAAAGCAAATGTGTGTCAGCAAGAGAAAGAACAAATATGTAGAGAAGGAAGTAACCTACAAGGAATCAGAAATGCAACATATTTACTGTCTATCTCCCTTAAAGTAATCTTTAAACTATTGTATGCTTACAAATAGTGATACTTGACTTGTCCTTCATTTGCAGAGATCTCAAATGGAATCAGACTTCTGAACACATGAATATTTGGATAGGTGTCTTCCAGGCCAAGCAGCCCCTGGAGCACATTTTGTGGTTTATTAACATCATTACTAAATCTCAACACAGAAGTGTTAAAAATCAAACAATCTTCACAGCCTCTTTCCCCAGACTGAAAGATAGCCACTGATGTTTTACAGAAAGAGAAGTTCTAAACTTGCTAATATCCACAATGCACCAGTGGAAGGGTTTCAAAACAAAACAAGATTTACACAGGGTTGCCTAATGCTACCTTTCCAGGACTTGTTAGGAAAAACAGTTTACTCAGAGAGATTCATTTCCCCTTAATTATCAGTCACTATTCTGCTTAATGTATTGTAGTATGTCATGAGTCTTTCCCAGCAACACCAAAAATAATATATCAGCATTTAATAGGACTATCTCAAAATTGGTGAGATTGAGTCTTCCTGACTTAACATCCCTAAATAATTTGCCCGAGATTGTCCAAAATACAGTGATCCTTGGAAAGGCTCAAAGTCATTAATTCCCAGGCCACTGCTGGAACATTAGTCCATGCGCTCCATCACCCAAATCAGAACTGGGCGCACCTGCTGTAGGTCCTCTGCTAGGCCTCCTATGGCACTCACTGAGTTCCACTCACCATTCTTCAGGAGTAGATTGTGTAAATGGCTGATACCTTATGATTATAATTTGGCAGGGCACTATTACCTTATTAATTAGGTGAGCACTGTGTAATTTATTAGTGCCGGAGCATTGGGTGTTTTCTTTACTTACAATTGTTCTGAGCATACCCAGGGAATCTAAAATTAGAGGGGCTGGGGAATTATTAGCCTTGCCTGAGGGAAGAGAATGTAATAATCCCTTCTTGTGAATTCAAACCAATCCTCCAGGTAGAACAGGTGACTAGAGAAGGACAGAATCCGGAACAGCATCCACTCTTCCCTGACTGCCCACGCTCTTTCCATGCCCTGCCCCAGAGTCTCCGGGAACTCAGGAAGCTGTGCTGTTTCAGCAGGAATTGCCTTTGGTGACTCTGACATTTTTCCTGTGTGAATAACACTTATATTTATTTGTTTCCATTATAAGTATGTTTTTCCTTTCAAAGATCTTTATTGACACGTTGAGAAAAGTATTTTTTTCAGAGAGATTTGCAAAGGAGAACATGAATGTGATGCAGCCAGTCATGCAAACCATCGAACTCACCCACAAAGCAGGTGTCTGTGCAACTCTGACTCATGATACTCACAGAGCTCAGGTGGGAAAAAAGATCCACTCATTCTCCATTCATGTATCTTCCCAGCACTTCCCTTTCAGATGAACAATCAGAGAAGCAGGGCAGCACTGGGCTAGGGATCCCTGGCTTTTGTCTCAATATCACAAGATTCCAGAGGAATCTTTCAGATGTTAGAAATAAAGATCCCTCATAATGTCTAAAGGTATTGGGGTTCCTTGTGACAGGTTCAAATGCCTAACATATTTTCATCTCTCATTTAGAACGAACAAAAATATTTCAAAACAAAATCTTGATCTTGAAGAGGGAAGATGGCAATGGAGTAGGAGGGAGCAGATTTCACTTCCCCCTACACACAGGAGGAAAACCTGGCTAATCCATGGAGGAACAGAGCAGACAGACAACAGTACCACAGCATATTTGAAAATAAGGTCCAAAAATTGTAGTGGACACTGAAAAACCAGAAACCAGATGGTAACAAGGATGTTTCAGGACAGTAAAGTCCCGGGGACCACTGCAGGGACTGGGGTGTGGTAGTAGCCCCCGGCATTCGGTCTACCACTCAAATTTCACTCAGCTATTGCAGGGAAACTGCAAGTTGCTGCATATTTGTATTATTATTATTTTCTTTTTTTCATTATTCCTACATCTTTTATCTCAATAGTATTTTTGTATTCCCCTTCTTTCTGTATAGTCTTCTTTGCTTGGAGGGTTATATTGTACCATTTGACAGGTTTCCCCTTTTCTCTCTTCCACATTGTATTGCTAATTTATTGTCCTTCAAATGACTTGTGTTCCATTAGCACACTACTCAAAGTCCTATACCCCCTGTTCATGTTATTCAGATCACATAGATTCTGGCATATGAGTGTTGCTCTAATATTATTGTAAATAATTGCTATTCCACACAATTGTAAATACTTCAAAGCACCCTTCCCGAATTTTACCCCACATCACAGTCTCCTGAACTCTGTTATTGTGGAGGTTAACTCTATTCTCTCACACACTACACCTATTTACTATACTTTACTCTCACCTTACCCCAGAATCTGACCTCCCACAACCTCACTGCTTTCCAGATAAAATTCACAACCATCCCCTCCCCAACAAGAGTCTTATCTTCTTCCCATCCTTTCTTAAAAGTGGCTAGATGGGTTGAAGATCACGGTTAACGCTATAGATAGCCAAAAGATCTCCTATCTCTTATATACCGGCTGCTACTGTAAATATCATAGAATACTCTCCTGCTGTCTTAAACCATTTTTCCTTCCCCTCCAACTGATCACAAAAAAGAGTAGGTGGAAGTGGTGAACACCAGGATACCCGAAGGAGACTGCACCACTAAATCTACCACAGCAGTTCACACCATAAAACCTCAGAGCCAGAACAAATCCATTTAAGAAGCAGAAGCTAACAAGAAGAGTCTCACAAACAATGGGAAGACAAAGAAACAATCCCCAAATGAAAGGAAAGGAGGAAGCCTCATAAAGAATGCTAAATGAAATAGAGGCAGGTCAGCTATCAGATATTGAATTCAAAGGACTGGTCATCAGGAAGCTCCATGAGCTCACAATAAGCTACCAGAAACTACAGGGGAACTACAATGAACTCAGTGCAAACTATATCAACATGAAAAATGAAATAGAAAACATAAACAAGGGTCAAGATGAAATTAAGAATACAATTGCTGAACTGAAGAACACAGTGGAAGCAATCAAAAGCAGGATCGATGAAGCAGAAGATCAGATCAGTGAGTTGGATGGCAAGTAGAAAAAAAACACCCAGAAGGAGAAAGAAAAGGAAAACAGGCTCAGAAAAAAATGAAGAGAGATTAAGAGACATGCAAGACAATATGAAACGTAATAATATCCATAAAATAGAGATACCAGAAGGAGAAGAAGAAGAGCAAGGAATACAAAATCTATTTGAAAAAGTAATGATGGAAAACTTCCCTAATTTGATGAGAGAAAAAGTCACACAAATACAGGAAACACAGAGATCCCAACCAAGAGGAACCCAAAGAGGCCCACTTCAAGATACATCATAATTAAAATGGCAAAATTCCAAGACAAAGAGAGAATCTTAAAGGCAGCAAGGGAGAAAAAGGAAGTAACATACAAGGGAGCCCCAATAAGATTAGCTGCTGACTTCTCAATGGAAATGCTCCAAGCCAGAAGAGAATGGCAAGAAATATTCCAAGTAAAGGGAACCAGAGGCCTGCAACCTAGGCTGCTTTACCCAGCAGGGCTCTCAATCAAGATAGAAGGTCAAATAAAGAACTTCCAAGACAAAAGAAGTCTAAAATAATATGCATCCACCAATCCAGTGCTGCAAGAGATGCTAAAGGGACTGCTCTAAGGAAAGGAAGGAAAAGAGAGAGACAGAGAGGAACATAGGTACAAAAATGGCAATGAATAAGTACCTATCCATAATAACCTTAAATGTAAATGGATTAAATGCTCCAATCAAAAGACACAGAATAGCTGACTGGATAAGAAAGCATGACCCACACATATGCTGCCTACAAGAGACCCACCTGAGGACAAAAGACAGACACAGACTGAAAGTGAAGGGCTGGAAACAAGTTTTCCAAGCAAATGGACAGGAAAAAATGGCCGGGGTAGCAATACTCATATCAGACAGAATAGACTTCAAAAAAAGAGCCATAAAGAGTGACCCAGAAGGTCACTTCATAATACTCAAGGGAAGACTACACCAAGAAGACATAAACATTGTAAATATATATGCACCCAACATAGGAGCACCAAAATACATAAAGAAAATCTTAGAGGACTTCAAGAAAGATATTGATAGCAACACAATTATAGTAGGGAATTTTAACACCCCACTGTGAAAAATGGACAGATCTCCCAAACAAAATATCAACAAAGATATTGTGGCATTGAACAATGCCCTAGATGAAATGGACTTAACTGGTATGTATATAGAACCCTGCATCCAAAAGAAGCTAAATACACTTTCCTTTCAAATGCACATGGAACATTTTCAAAGATAGACCACACGACAGGACACAAAACAAGCCTCAACAAATTCAAGAAAATTGAAATCATACCAAGCATTTTCTCCAACCACAAGGAACTGAAACTACAAACCAACCCCAAGGGAAAAAAACCACAATACTCAAAATCATGAAGATTGAATAGCGTGCTTTTAAACAATGAATGGGTCAAGAATGAAATTAGGGAAGAAATCAAAAAGTTTCTGAAAACAAATGAAAATGAACTCATGACAACCCAAAACTTATGGGACACAGCAAAGGCAGTCCTGAGAGGGAAGTGCAGAGCAATACAGGCCTACCTAAAAAAGATAGAAACATTTCAAACAAACAACCTAACCCTACGCCTACAAGAACTCGAGGAACAACAACAAAGACAGCCCAGAGCTAGTAGAAGGAAGGAAATAAGCAAGATCAGAGCAGAATTAACTGACATAGAGAATAAAAGCACAATACTAAGGATCAATGAATCCAGGAGCTGGTTTTTTGAAAAGATAAACAAAATCAGCAAGCCTTTAAGCAGGCTCCTCAAGAAAAAAAAGAGAAAGGGCCCAAATAAACACAATCAGAAATGAAAGAGGAGAGATTACAACTGACACCACAGAAATACAAAGGATTGCAAGAAATTACTATGAGGATCTGTATCCCAAGAAATTTGAAAACCTAGGTGAAATGGACAGATTTCTAGAAAAATATAATCTTCCAAAACTAAATGAAGAAGAAGCAGAAAGCCTGAACAGACCAATAACAGCAGAAGAAATTGAAGCAGTGATCAAAAAACTCCCAACACACAAAAGCTCTGGACCAGATGAGTTCACAGGAGAATTCTAGAGAGCATTTAAGCAAGAACTAACCCCGATCCTTCACAGAAAATTCCAAAAAATCCAAAGTGATGGAAGACTCCCAAACTTCTTCTATGAAGCCAGCATCATCCTAATCCCAAAACCAGATAAAGACACAACAAAGAAAGAAAACTTCAGGCCATTATCGGTGATGAACATAGATGCTAAAATCCTCAACAAAATATTGGCAAACCGCATCCAACAATACATCAAAAAGATCATACACCATGACCAAGTGGCATTCATCCCAGGGATGCAAGGATGGTTCAATATTCACAAATCAGTGAATGTAATACACATAAACAAATGCAAAGACAAAAATCACATGATCATATCAATAGATGCTTAAAAAGCATTTGACAAGGTACAGCACCCATTTATGATAAAAACACTCAGCAAAGTGGGAATAGAGGGAGCACTCCTTAACATAATAAAGGCCATATATGAGAGACCTACAGCCAACATCATACTCAATGGACAAAAACTAAAATCTTTTCCACTAAGATCAGGAACAAGACAAAGTTGTCCACTTTCACCACTTCTATTCAATATAGTATTGGAAGTTTTAGCCACAGCAATCAGACAAGAAAAGGAAATAAAAGGCATCCAAATCAGAAAGGAGGAAAGAAAACTGTCATTGTTTGCAGATGACATGATAGTGTACATAGAAAATTGTATAGACTCCACCAAAAAACTGCTCAACCTAATAAATGAATTTGGCAAAACAGCGGGATACAAATCAATATCCAGAAATCAAAGGCATTTTTTGTATGCCAACAATGAAACAGCAGAAGCAGAAATAAAAAAATCCCATTTGATATAGCAAAAAGAAAAATAAAATACCTAGGAATAAACCTAACCAAGGAGATAAAAGACCTGTATGCAGAAAACTGCACAACACTGAAGAATGAAATCAAGGAAGACACAAACAAATGGAAACATATACTGTGTTCATGGATTGGAAGAATTAAAATCATCTAAATGTCCATATTACCCAAAGAAATTTACAGATTCAGTGCAATACCTATTAAAATACCAACGGCATGTTTCTTTTTTTTAAGATTTTATTTATCTATCTTTAGAGGGGAAGGGAGGGAGAGATGGAGAGAAATATCAATGTGTGGTTCCCTCTCATGCATCCCCTGTTGGGAACTGGCCTGCAACCCAGTTATGTGCCCTGACTGGGAATCGAACCGCAGTTGTTCGGTTTGTGGGCCCATGCTCAATCCACTGAGCTACACCAGCCAGGACCCAATGGCATATTTCACAGACATAAAACAAACACTTCAAAAATTTGTATGGAACCATAAACAACCCCGAATAGCTGCTGTACTTTTGAGAAAGAAAACAAAGTGGGAGGGATCACAATACCTGATATCACACTGTATTACAAGGACACTGTAATCAAAACAGCCTGGTACTGGCATAAAAACAGGTACATAGACCAAGGAAACAAAACAGAGAGCCTAGAAATAAACCCAAGTCTCTATGATCAGTTAATATGAGACAAAGGGGGAAACACCATAAAATGGAGTAAAAATAGTCTCTTCAACAAATGGTGTTGGGAGAACTGGACAGCTACGTGCAAAAAAATGAAACTCAAGCACTAACTTACACCATACATGAAAATAAATTCAAGATGGATAAAAGACTTAATATAAGCCGTGACGCCATTAAAATCCTAGAGGAGAACATAGGCAGGAAAATATCAGATATCTCATGCAGCAACATTTTTACTGACATGTCCCCTAGAGCAAGGAACATAAAGGAAAGAATAAACAAATGGGATCTCATCAAAATAAAAAGCTTCTGCAAGGCTAAAGAAAACAGTATTAAAATAAAAAGAGAACCAACCGTATGGGAAAACATATTTGCCAATGATACCTCAGGCAAGGGTTTAATCTCCAAAATATATAAAGAACTTAACACGACTCCACTCTAAGAAGATAAGCAACCCAATTAAAAAATGGGCAAAGGACTTGAATAGACATTTCTCTAAGGAGGACATACAGAGGATTCAGAGACACATGAAAAGATGCTCAATATCCCTAGCCATCAGGGAAATGCAAATTAAAACCACAATGAGATACCACTTTACACTGGTAATAATGGTCATCATAAACAAAACAACAAACAACAAGTGTTGGAGAGGTTGTGGAGAAAAGGGGACCCTAGTTCACTGTTGGTGGGAGTGCAGACTGGTACAACCACTATGGAAAACAGTATGGAATTTTCTCAGAAAACTAAAAATGGAACTGCCTTTTGACCCAGCAATTGCACTGCTAGGATTATATCCCAAGAACCCTGAAACACCAATCCAAAAGAA